>QAXN01000260.1:1503-49102 GCA_004335795.1 Chlamydomonas sp. 3222 | reverse complement strand
AGGCCGGTGGAACCCGGTTGCACCCAGGTGGTTGGCGGTTGGCCACTTTGGCAGTTACATGGATTTGCCACACAGAACTGGGGACCATGCGCATTAGCAATATCATATTGGGTGCAGGGCATATGTTGTTGTGTCAGAGCGGCACGTACCTGATACTGCTGGGGTGCTGACAGGGGTTCCTCAACTTACGACTTAAGACGCCGGTGGTCTCGCTCAACAATCCATCAACTGCAAGTGGTTACCACTATCACAATTGCACATTCCTGGTCAAACACAATTGGCTTCCTGACTGGCCGGGCCTATCCGGCACTCCACAGCCGTCCGTCGTCTTACGCTGAAGGATGGCCCTAGCGGCACGGCCCCAGACGGGGAAGGCCACAAGTGCCGGACGCGGGAAATGTAGTAATGCTTTACGGCCTTATGTATCGGGAGCACGAGGCAGCGTCGCAGTCGCTTCGCTGCCAATTATCGCAGGCGCAGCAGCTGAGGCGTTGGCTATCGATGCTGCTGCCTCATCCCCGGAAATCATAGAAGCCATGTCGGGGACGCCGGTCCTTGCTGCTGGTGCAGCGGCGGTGGTCGTTGCTGGTGTGGGCATTGCGAAGCTGGTTGCGGGGAGGGACGCGCGGATTGTTGCGACGGACGCGCCTCTAGCGCTACAAGCTCTGGAGGAGGAGGTGGGCTTGCCGGGTGCCCGTTTTGAACACCGACCGCATGGCTGTTCCACCGCTCGTCGGTCTGCAAGCAAACGGTCCAACAACCCCACGCGCTGTCTGGGACACAATGCTTCCGCGCACTCAGGGCACTGTTTTTCTGCGCTGCAGGCCCGCACAGTGCTAGTGGACCTCCGCACCAAGGAGACACAGAAGGAGCAGGGCGTGGCGGACCTCAAGCAGGCCAGGGGCCGTCGGGTCAGCGTGCCGTACGCTGTGGTGAGACTGCGGCTTACCCAGCACGGTTGGGCAGGAACGATTAGCGCCCACATAAGCCTTGCTGCCCTACAACAACGCAGCGCGACGCCCATCCACCCTCGCCTTGACGCAGTTGTTACCCTGTCTGTCCCCGTCCCTGTGCCCCCGCAGCCTGATCCTGCCGACCCCACCATGCTGCTGGTGGAGCCAGAGCAGTTCGTGGCCAAGCTGCGCTCCGCCTCGGGCGTCAGGGAGGACTCCGTCCTGGTGCTGCTGGACTCGTGAGTAAGGCAGCAGAATACTCGGCCAGCCTGGGGCTCAGTGGGGGCAGGGTACAAATCGAACACCTACCGCGCAGTCTGCCCTCCTTTCACGGTAGACCGAGAGGGAACGAGGGTGTTGCATGTGGGTTGCTTGACGCCTGCAGGCCCAGGCTGGCGCTACGCAGCACGGCAGTGCGGAACCGCGCCACGCGTGCAGCCTTGCACTTGCGTCTGTGTGTACGAATGCAGTTGCGGGGTCACAGTAGCATATTACAAGACAAGTACTAGTTACAAGCACGCCACCGGTTGCTATTCTAGTGACTAGGGACAGGCATCGAGGCAGGCTGCGGCTGGGCGCTGAGGAGCGAGGACTTAACTGTTGCTGAAGATGAGCTTGAATCTGTGTGTGCTGAGCCTGTGCCTTACCCGCTATGCCTGCACTCCGCCCTGCCCCGCGCCTCCAGGGACGGCTCGCTGTCTCCGCAGGCCGCTGCCGACATCGCCAAGGACAGCTTCTTCCAGGAGAAGATATACTGGGTGCGCGGCGGCATGGAGGGACGCAGGGGCTGGAAGGTGAGCCGCAGCAGCCCAGGGGGCAGCAGCAGCAGGGGACCACCCAGTCCTCTCACTGAAGCCTCTACGTGCTCGCCCACGCCGCCTATCCACACCCTGCCCATGCTGCGTTGTTATGCACTCGTGCACATCTAGCCCTGTTGCTTGGTGCACTGGGGCGCTTCACGCCTCACGCCTGCACCTGCCCGCGCGCCCTAGGAAAAGGTTGGGCTCCTGGCACGAAATGTGCGCAAGTCGCCAATGCCTAGCTCGAACGCTATCGGCTGATTCGCCCGTGTGCCGCCAAACCCCTGCACCCACAAACGACAACTCGCCGGTGCCTTCTGCCCCCAGGAGAGTGATCTGCCTGTCAAGGCCTACCGTGCCTTCGACCTGTCGCTGCCCGCCTTTGAGCTGCCGCAGCTGCCCAGCGTGCAGCTGCCGCTGCCCTCCGTGTCCGTCAAGGTGGAGGTGGAGGTGCCGCCGGTGCAGGTGCGTACAGGGTGGTGGTGCCTTCAGAACACACCGTGTGAGCGACGATAGCTGTTGTTTCAGCTTCAGTTAAGGGGCAGCTCCGCGGGATGGAAGGGAGTGTGGGAGGGGCGGAGCGCACCTCTGGGCACGAGTTGGCGTTCGCGCTGACACAGCGTCCCGGGTGCACGGGAGCAGGGAGTTTGAATGGTTTCTGGCCCACGAAGGCCCTTGCAGCTGCAGGGTTGCTGCGCATGCACTGTCACACGTGCCTTCATGCGGTGGTGGTGGTGGTGGTGGTGGTGGTGGTGGTGGTAGTAGTAGGTAGCTGGCGCTCTACGATTTGGGCGCTCGCGGTGGTCCTTCACTCCGTAACTTGCGGTGCACACACGTGGTGTAAACCTCCCGTCAGATGCCGGTGGTCCAGCTGCCAGAGCTGCCTAGCGTGGAGCTGCCCAAGGTGGAGCTACCCACCGTTGAGCTGCCAACTGTTGAGCTGCCCGCCGTGGAGTTGCCAACAGTGGAGCTCCCGACGGTGGAGCTGCCCACTGTGGAGCTGCCGCCCGTTGAGCTGTCGCGGGCGGAGCTGCAGGAGAAGGTGGCGGAAACTGCCGACAAGGTGCAGTCCGCCATCTCGGTCGCCACGGGTGGGTGCTACCGGGTTTGTGACAGGCACGCAGAAAGGTGCTGCTTTGTGCGGCGTTCGACCTGGTGCTTCGCGGCGCAGGATCCTTGGTCAGGCTTGCGCAGCATTGCAACAACCTGCGCAACGCCAAAGCCACACCTTCCGACCAACCTGGTGTACGGTGCCGGAGGTAATGGCTTTTGGCGTTGGGCGGCTTTTTGCATGCCGCGCTGGCCCGGCCAAGGACCCCGTGGGAGGCCAGCACCATGTCGAACACCACAACAAGCAGGCTCGCCAGAGTGCAGCTGCAGGGGGACGAAGAGCCACCGGGTTCCTCGAGGACAATGCTCTAGGTGTGCAGCGCTGGTAGAGCGATAGTGCTGGTTATCGGGCTCTACATGGTGAGTTTTATGCGTTAGGGGCCAACCCGCAAGGCCAAACCTCTGCATGACTGTCCTTGCCTTGCTCTACAGAGCGCTACAAGGAGAACCCCACCGTTGGCAATGCCCTGCTGGCGGCAACGGGCGTGGCGGCCGTCAGCACCTTCGCGTTCACAGGTGTGTGTGCTGCGGCCTCTCAGTTTGCACTGCCCTGGGAATGCCCTCCAATATCCGCTTCATCCTAACAACCCGGCAGGCCGTAACTACCCCTGCGCACGCAGTACCTCCTCCTCCCCGTCGTCTTGCCTTGCCCAAAGCCTGGAACCCCAAGCAACCCATATCCCTTCCACTCTCATGCGTACAGAGTTGGAGGCCATGGTGCAGCTGGTGGCGGCGCTGGGCGTGTCCCGCTGGGTGGCGGGCAACCTGGTGTTCGCCAAGGACCGGGAGGTCACGCTCAAGAACGCGAAGTGGGTTGCGCCGGAACTTCCTGGCCCCTCCGCCAGCACCAGTGCACCAAGTTTAGCTGGCTCTCCGTGCTGACGCCACACAGCGCCTAAGCCGGCAGCCGGTCTGACCCGTAAGAACGTCCCTCAGCTCAGCCGCATCTCCAGCTCCCCGGCGTGCTGGGACATGCATGAACTCGCCAGCTCCCATGCCAGTGAGGATCCTTTCCTAGCCGTCCGGACTATTCCGGACCCCTATGCCATCCATCCATTAGTACGCCGGAGCCGACATCAAGCAGTGCGGTGTGCCTCAACGGTTTTTTCGAATTACTCGGGGGTGCTAGTGTGTCCTTGCTCGGGCAGCTTTGCGATAGCCGAACGGAACTTGGTCTTGACGTAGGGGGTGTCATGTCCGGCTTCGGCTCCAGCGGCAGGGCGTGTGTGCTCATTGCGGGTACGTGTGCATGGCACTCATCTCTGCACCCCGCTCGCTCCTTGTGCCGTGTCCGCAGAGAGCTGGTCGACTCCCTGTCCAAGGGCGACCTCAGCGTGTTGGACCGCACGGTGGTGGGGCAGGTGCAGCGCATGCTGAACACCGCCATGGGCTCGTGGGACCCCCCGCAGGACGAGGAGGACGCGGAGGGGGTGCAGCAGCAGCTGGTGGGTGGAGGGGGCGGCGCGAGGGAAGCGTGAGGCGCTGTTGGGACCTTGGGAGCGGCCGGAGCGGTGTCAGGGGCAGGGGAAGATTGAGGGACGGTCGGGTTGAGCAGGTGTGAAATGACGGCTTCTGGCGGTTAGGTGCGGCGCGTCTCTGGCGGAGGAGCAGCTGGTGGGGGCGCGAAGGGGGGCTGGAAACGTGAGACAGTACTTGAGACACGGCAACGGTTGAGGGTACAGCAGGGGCAGAGGCGGTGGGGGTGGGGGAAAGCGCGAGCTCCGTGGGACGGCCGAGTGAAAGGGGTTTCCCATGATGGCTTGGCCGGGCAGCCATCACCGAGCAACAGGGCGGGCACCTATGGCAGGACACTTGGAGCGGCATGCCCTTTGTACTGCAGTGTGCGTGTTTCGGCAAGAATGCTGACAAAGCCTGTGTGCTGAATATCCCATGGACAGGCTGACGACAGTGCCAAGCCCCAGCGTGCCGACGCCACGGCGCTGGCGGCTGCCCTGACGGCGTCCGGGCTGGAGCTGCCGGCCGGCGGCCTGGAGGCGCTGCTGGACCCGCAGCCGCAGCCGCCTGTGCAGCAGCCTGCCGAAGCCGCCAGCCCGTCAGAGCCCCTAGCTGCGGCGTCGGCGGCAGAAGTGCCTGCGGCCCAGGAGGCGGCAGCTGCTGTTGCAGCGACGGCAGCGGTGGCGGCGACGGCTGCTGCTGGTGCAGCGGCGGCGGCTGCAGTCGCGGCCAAGGCGGGCGAGGCAGCGACCCCAGCGGAGCCAATTGAGGGGGCGTCAGTGGAGGCGGGGGTGGAGGCGGAGCCACTGGCGGCGGTGGCGGCAACTACGCAGGTTGGGGCGGAGCCTGTTCCTGCCAGGGCGGAGGAAGCTGTCGCGGAAGCGGAGGCGGTGCCTGCGGCCGCTGTGACTGTGGAGGTGGCGGAGCCAGCCGCTCCTGTTGTGCTGGAGGCGGCGGAGGCTGTAGAGGCGGCGGCGGTGGCGAAGGCGGAGGCCACCATTGTTGTGGCGGAGGCGGGGGTGGAGGCGGAGGCCACCCCTGTTGTGGCGGAGACGGTTGCTGTTGCTGAGGCCACCCCTGTTGTGGCGGAGACGGTGGCGGTGGCGGAGGCCACCCTTGTTGTGGCGGAGACGGTGGCGGCGGCGGAGACGGAGGTGGCCCATGTGTTGGCGGAGGCAGCCGCTCCTAAGGTGGCGCAAGCGGGGGCGGAGCCAGTGGAAGCGAAGGCGAAGGAGGAGGCGACCCCTGCGCTAGCAGAGGCGGTGGCGCAGGAGATTCCTGACGCAGCCGCTCCTGCGGCGGCGGAAGCTAGCCGTGTGCTCGCGGAGGCGACTGCGCCAGAGGTGGCGGATGCAGCTGTGCCGGCGGCGGCTGATGCGGCGGCGGACGCGACGTCAACGGCGACCGAGGCGGCTTCGCCAGTGGTGGCGCCTGTGGTTGCCGAGGTGCCGGTGGTGGAGGAGACATCTTCGGCTGCGGAGGGGGCGGTTGAGACGGAGGCTGCTGCAACCGCGGAGGCGGAGGCGGCTGCACCGGTGCAGGCGGAGGCAGCTGCAGTTGCGACTGAGGCATCGGCGTCGGCGATGGCGGTGGCGGCGGCGCCAGTCGTGACGGAGGCTGCGGCCTCGGCGGTCGCAGAGGCACCAACCCCAGTGGCGCCGGACGCCGCGGTGGTGGATGTGGCGAGGGCGCCGATGGCGGCCAAGGTGGCGGCGAAGGTGGTGGCGGACGCTGTGGAGGAGGCGGTGGCGGAGGCGATCGCGGAGGCAGGGCTACCGGCGGCCGCAGCTCCTGCAGTGGCCGAGCCCGAGGCTGCTGCCGGTGCAGAGCAGGGAGTGGCGGTGGCTGAGGCGGTGGCGGCTGTCCCAGTGGCAAAGGAGGCGGCGCCTTTCAGCGTTACGCTGTCGCCGGTGATGGCGAAGGCACCGCCAGCAGCGGCGGCGGTGGCGCCAGCGGCGGAGGTGGCACCTCAGGCGCCAGTTGCTGCCGCGCCCTCGTCAGAGGCGGAGGCGGCCCAGGGCGGTGCGGCGCCGCCGCCAGCCGCTGAGGAGCCTGCCGCCGCTACCCTGCAAGAAGCAACGCCAGTAGAGGGGGCAGCAGCAGCAGCAGCAGCTGCGGGGGCAGCGCACGCAGTGGACGGGTCAACTCCGGCGCAGGCTGGCTCGGTCCCAAGCGCGTCGGGGGAGGGCAGCTCACCGGCACACAGCGAGCCTGTTCCTCGCCACGGGCACACGGCCCAGGAGGACGCGGTGGTGGCGGTGGCGGCGGCGGTGGCGGCGGCACGTGTCATCTCGACATTGGCGGCGCAGGTGGAGGGCGCAGTTCCGCAGGAGGTCAGGGACGCGGCGGCGGCGGCTTCCCGTGCGCCGCCCCCGCCAGCCGCTGCTACGGCTGAGCAACACGTGCCGCGTGGCGGCGGTGCGAGCAGCGGTGGGGATGAGAACGGGAACGGGGCGTCGCACAGCCCGGTCTCTACGCAAGGAGAGGATGCTGAGACGGAAGCTGTGGCTGCCAACGGCAGCAGCAGCAATGGCAGTGGCAGCGGCAAGAACAGCAAGCGGCTGGCGCGCAAGGAGCGGCGGAAGGAGCAGCGTAAGAACCGCCGGGAGGGTCGGGGCCGGGGGGACGGGGCCAAGGGGGCCGAGGAGGGGCCGGCTGTGGCGGTAGCACAGCAGCAGCAGCAGGAGCAGGGGGCTGTGAAGATCACGGCGTAACGGCGTGCGAATAGGTCAATACAAATGTTGCACATAATGCTGTTGTGTTGCTGCGTTTATTTGGGCATCCGGGTGGCAGGCATGTGCACAAGCAAGGAGGACAGGGATGGCCTCCATTTACATAGTATAATTTGCAGTTTTAGCAAGGATTCTTTGGGTTGGACGCTATGGTGCGTTATGCGCCCAGGAACTCTGCATACCTTGTCTTTTGGAATGCAATGTAAGGCTCATGAGAGTGGGCAGGCGGTACCTGCTGGGCGGCGCTACAGTGATTACCGCGATGGGGTTGTGGATGAGAGTTTGCGCTTATGCGCCAGTTGTGAGTAGTTGGTTGATGGCAGTGGCGCAGCACGCTATGCACACGTTGTAGCGGTTGCAGTGCACATTTGTGTGCACCCAGGGCGGGGTAGCTGGCCTGCTGATGGTATTTTGCTCATGGTAGATGGAAGGATGGAATGGTAGATGATTGAGGGTGCGCTCTGCGCTGTTTCGTCGTTCGCTCGTTCCTTCATGCAGGCGGTGTTCGGCATGATGTGCGGCGGGGGATGGACGTTCAGCCATGGGGGCACTCCAGCTCGCTTGCAAGCAAGTCTTGTACAGATGCACAGGTCACAGCTGCGAGCAGGTTCCTACCATGTGCCGCGTGCGACAGCCACTTAGCGTCCTACTCATAGCCTGGCTGCCGCGCAAGTCTGTCCACGCACGGTAGGGCGGATGCCTTTCCCGTAGGAATCTATGTGATGAGGCGTTGTGGTCTCATGGACGGACGGTGCAGCAGCTACTTTGTGACAGGTTCAGTCGGCTGAGGGCCTACGTCCACCCTGGGTCCAGCAGTGCAGTGCAGACCTTGAAGGTGTCAGCAGGCAGGCCTGCGAACATGCGCAGTGCCATGTCGCCGCCTCAAAACTCCCACGCTGTTACGGTGTTACCGCAAGAAAAATTCACCGGGTAAGCCAACTTGAGCGCACTACTCACTCTGGCCCCCTGCAGCCTTGCAGCATAAGCAGGGCCCCGGGTTCTGGCATCCTGAGTTCCCGACCAAGGCGTGCAAGCTGCGACACGACGCAGCCCAGGAACCAATGGCTTGTGGGTGTATCTAATATTACACACAAGCAGATACCGGTAACGTGACCGTCGTGACACTCGAAGCGCAACCCCTGTCGAGGCGCACCTTTTCCGCCCATGGGCGATGGGCCGTCCATGGATGCATCCCGCGTTGTCGTTCAACCCACTGCATGTGTGCTGCCAAAGCATCAGCCTTTCCTAAAATTCGGGCGTTCGGCCCTGCGGACGACCACTTGAGACAAAACCAGCGCATCTGTTGTCCAAAAACTTTTTGCCAGTACCTGTACCTGGCCGAGGCGGCGGGTACGCACCGCCACCAACCGCAAGCGAACGGCAACGCCCGCAAGAGTCAGCGCCGCGACCTGCACCAATAATTGCAGACAACACGTCGCCTTCGCAAGACCTCATCCGGTGCTGCAGCCCACATCCAGTAACACGCCAACGTTGCCGTATCCACAGTTGCTGCACAGGCACAACGGTCACACTGCCCCTTCACATGTCAACACACGGCCGCCAAACCCCTGAGCCCATGGCCATGCCGGCAGCCGCCCAACCCGCTGCCCACCTGCAGCGGCAACGGTACCTCGCCGCTGTACCTCTCAATACCTTTCCGTCCTTTTGCTCCAAGACCCCCCTCCGCTTTAAACTTCGCAACGTATCGACCCCAGCAATCAAGCGCCTGTACGGGTAACCCTCCCTCCCTCGCTCGACACTGCACATTTTCGACACTTGCCACCCCTGCCGCTGCAATAACTGGTGCTGCCGCTTCCATTATGGGGCTGCCGCAGCGCTGTGTATGCCACAGTAGCTACTGGGGCTGCTGCTGCTGCTGCTCCTCCTGCGCCTGCTGGAAGCTGTGCCGCGCGCGCTCCATGCGGTACACGTTGAAGGCCAGGCGGATCTGCGCCGCGGTCAGCTCGGCGCCGTCCTTGACGGCGTGCACCTGCATCCACCGCCGCTCCTGCAGCAGGAGTCAACGTAGGAAGGGCGTGCAGCGGGGTGTGGGTTAGTGCACCAGGCGGCCAGAAGCTTCTGCACCATTTGCCATAAAATGGGCCGTGCGACCCACGCCAAGGGCATGACGTCCGCCCGTCCCACCTGCTCCTTGACCGCCGGGTACGTCTGATTGTGGCTGTACAGCTTGTTGTGCACGGTGCTGAGGAACACGCCGGACCCGGGCTCGGCGGCCGTGCTGGCCACCGTGACAGTCATCTCCATCAGGGCGTCCAGGCTCAGGCCCTTGTCTGCGGGGTATTAGGTGTGGCGACGGTGGTGGTGCTTGTGTATGTTATCAACTTGGCGATGTGTTGTGAATGTGTTACAGCCACGGTCATCTCCATCAGGGCGTCCAGGCTCAGGCCCTTGTCTGCGGCGCCGTAGGGGCGGCGGTTTGCGGCGGATGGCGGACCATGTGCGCACTCAAGACATACGGGCGTCGCATGCGGACGCGGATGTGGCACATTGCGTGTCAAACTGTGTGCGGGTGCCTGGGTACTTCGTTATCGAGGCCTGCACCGCAAGTGGCCACGACTGGTGCGACAAGACGCGCACGGTTCGTCCACGGCCTCAATCTTCGCCGCCGCCACTGCAGTCCCTACCTACCGTAGCTCTCCTTCCCCCCATCGCCTCACCCCATCACCTGTGTGCTCGCTGCGCCTTGTTGCCCTCACCTCCCTCGCTGCGCCTTGTTGCCCTCACCTCCCTCGCTGCGCCTTGTTGCCCTCACCTTTGTGCTCGCTGCATGCAGCGCCTCTAACCGCCCCCCTCCCCCGCCCCACTTCCGCCGCGCACTCACTCTTTCCCGCCAGCCAGAAGTCCTCCAGCATCCTGTCGTACGGCATGGCCACGCCCGCCTTGACGCCCTCCACCAGGCTGTCCAGCACGCGCACCGGCTTGCAGGAGCGGTCTGTGCTGCCGGGCACCTTGAAGCACAGCGCGCCGGCTTCCTCGCCGCCCACCACGTAGCGGTGCAGGCGGCCGATGAGCGCCTCAGAGTCCAGCATGAGCGCGGCGGAGCGGCGGGCCTGCAGCAGCACGCCTGGGGGTGTAGGCGAGCCGCCCGGCGCCAGCGTACAAGGGACCAAGTTAGCACCTCATTATGGTAGCACACAATCGGGGAGCACTGGGAAGCCGATACCATGTTGCTGGGGGTGTTATGGTCGCATGTATGTATACCACGCGAATAGGAACGGTAAGGGGTTGAGAGGCGCCGCAGTGTTGGGGAGCTTTGGTGCTTTGGGGCGCACCTGCTGCTCTGTCGTGGCCCTTGCCGGTGCCTATGCGCGCGGAGGCCCAGTCCTTGAGGAACATGTCCAGCTGGGCCCGGGAGAGGCCCGGCATGGCCGCCTCCTGAGCCTCCACCGCCTCCGCGCCCACCACCTCCTTGAGCTGCAGGCCGGCCATCGCGTGCGTGCGTGCGTGCGGGAGTCGGGCAGCACCGTCAGCAGCAGTTACGCACAACCGGAGGGGGGGGGATGGGTTACATGCCCAGATGGGGTGCATACTCCTGGGCATATGGCAGCGGCAGGCTACGCGAAGAGCGGTACGGCAGGCTCAGGGTTTGCCGGGCTCAGGGACTCGCGACGCGACCGTGGCAGCGCAAAGCGCGGGTCCCCCCGGGCCTGACATTGCAGTGGCACGGCCGCGGGGGTCATGCCGTATGCGTGGAGCTCGTGGGAACCGTGTGCCACGCAGCCAGCCTTGAGTGGGGATGCGAATGCCTTGTGCACGTGCACTCAATACCCGTATGCGTTGAGGTTCAGCACTGAGGTCCGGACTACGACCATTTAGTGCCGTCGTACGTGTGAGATATCTGCGGGGAGCAGGATGACCAACCCCACCTTCTCCATGGCCTTGTCCAGCACGGCCGCGGTGATGGCGGGGCGCTGGGGCAGGCTGGCCAGCGCCGCCTGGCGCACCGTGTCGCTCTCCAGGAAGGGCGCGCCTGCGCCAACACCATCACGCATACAAGGATAAGGCGTTTACACGTTGCAGGGCCCTCCTAGCAGCTGTGCCCACGATGCGGGTATCAAGCTTTCCTCGACCTGTGGCCCCGGCATGCTAGATTGGTTGACCGGGTGCACTTTGCGCTAACTACATCAATCAGACCGCCCACCCAACGCCCAAAGACGTAGCTGCCCACCCGTCCCCTCTCGCTCATGCCGGCCAGTCCACCCGCCCAACACCCAACACAATTGGCACGGCGTATCAGGGAATGCACACATTCATGTCACTCGTCTCATAGCTTCACAATACCGCGTTGCCAACCTGCCCTCTTCGCGCTGATCCTGCCCGTTCCCCTTCCTTCCTCATCCGCGATCTTCGCCTGCCGCACCAACCCGTTACTGCCACCGTGCATCCCACACACCGCACCCTCCACCCGTACGGTGCCCAACATTGCCATGCCGCAGATGGTCCCTTTGCTAATCTGCTTCATAATAATGGCTGTGCCGTACCCACCCATGTCCATCTTGTACAGGTCGTACAGGTCGTCAGGGGAGATCGCCCTCTGGTACGCCGCGCACAGCAGTGGAGCCGCCAGGTCCGTTACCGCGCCCTTCTGTTCGCTGTGCAGCCAGCTGGCGATCGCCATCACGTCCCGCAGGCTCTCCGGCGGCCTCCGCGGCCCGTCCCTGGCCCCTAGCTTCGCTTCCGCGGCGCCGTCCGCCTGCGGCCCCTGGTGCGGCAGCACCCCCAGGCTGTTCCACCGCAGCCCCGGCGCCATCCGTAGCTCCAGGGGGTGCCACGGCAGCGGCTGCATGAGGCCGGCGGCCATCAGCAGGCGCTCGGACTTGCGGGGCAGCACCAGGAAGGGCTCGAACGGGAGTTCTGGGGGGGAGGGCACGGGGCACGGCTGTCAGGGGCGACGGCGGGGTGCCGGGGGCCAGCACGTCGCGCGCGCAGGCCAGCGCAAACACGCGGCGGTGTGTAACATCCAGTTGCAGGATGCAGGCGTGGTGCCTGAAGAGCATACCCCGTGGTGGAATGCATGTGCCAGGTGGCCATCGAGGAACCAGGCCTTGGCGATGTGTCAAAGGGCCGTGTGGCCGGGAAGACCCAGCCTCCCAAGTCACACCCTGCCCTGGTTAAGTGCATGCGTTGTCGAGACGCACCTGGGCTGCTGCCCCTCCGCACCACTACACCTCGCGCATGCCACACGGCGGAACCGAAGACCTCGTAGCCCTATACTCCTACAGTATGCAACTCACGCTCATTCACGCTAGTTCAATGGCTATTTGCCCAACCGCGAGTGAGGGCCGTGCCTCAGGCCTCACCTCGGAACATGACGGTGCTGGGCCGCTCCTCCGCTGGCTGGACCTCCCGCTTGGCCCTTGTGCCCCTGCCCTTGGCCTTGCCCTTGCCCTCCTCAGCTGCTGTATCGGCACCCGCGCTGCCCTCCCCCACAGCTGCATCCGTTGCAGCCGCTTCCACCGTTGCCCCGGCGACACTTGTGCTAGTGCTGGTCCCTGCCGCTGCGGTCGCAGCTCCGGTCTCCTCTTTTTTCTTCCTAGAACGAGGCTTCTTTGCAGCTGCTGGCGCCGCGGGCACAGCCGCTGCTACATCCCCAGCACCCAGCTGCTCCCCATTGCCGCCCTCAGCCGCAGCGGCAGTGGCAGCTGCTGCTGCCTTGGTGCCCTTCCTAGGCGTCGATGCTCTTTTCCGCTTCACGGGCGCCTCGGCTGGCGCATCGGACGTGCTAGCAGCAGCTGCGCCCGGGTCAGGCCCCACTGCCGCTGCTGGATCGGCTGTTGCTTTCGCCTTGCGTGTGGTGCGCTTCTTCTTAGCTGCAGCAGGAGGAGGAGGTGGCTCGGCGGTGTCAGCAGCAGCCTCGTCTGTGCCCTGCGTACTGGCATGGTCTGACTCGGCCGCTGCTGCCACGCCAAACGTGCGCCATAGCTGCCGCTGATGCTGACCTAGCTGCAGCTGCGCTGCTGAGGAGTACCCACAGAGGGTGTTCAGCAGGGGAACGGCGTAGCGCAGCCGTTGCAGCATGGGGCAGAGCGCGGGGCAGTGCGCGGCCTGCCTTGCGAGAGTCTGTTGGGGTTGAGTGGTTGGCCCGCCCCGGCCGAGGCGGGCCGAAGCGCCTGAATACGCCAGGGCCGCGTTGGGCGCGGACCTTGGGCGGGTAGTCCCGCCGTTTCGAGTGTCGCCTGGCCGTTGACGCCCGAGAGGAATCGCTGGGGGCACGTCGTGTCCAAAGCGCTCTATGACACCGGCACTGTTTCTGATGTAAACTTAAATTTGATCAGTTTCGCATGTGTGCACGCAGTAGCTGATGGTTGTGAAGTTAAGACTGCGTGCCTTCTCCGCGCGCCAATGCCGGTCTCGTCCATGCGGGGTATGCTCTCCAAGAGCCCTTCCCGCCTAACCAATAACCCCTGTGCATAGCTTTTATTCAGCAGTTTCATAGCAGCTGCAAAATGGCAACGCCGCTGTCAGGCGCCGACAGGTCCGTTCCCAGCCTGGACTAGATCACACGCCGCTATCATCCATTCTGTACTTCGGAAAAATTACCTACCTAAATTTCACTTAAAGGCTGACCATACCTGCTGGCGGGAACGCAGGTACTCCCCAAACATGATTCCTCAGCTTGAGGCGCACGTGGATGAGCAGGTAGCGCCTCAGCAAACTGCGTCATAATGCTCCAGCTATAGGAGCGACAAGATAATGACCATTCGTCTGGGGCACGGCGGCGCTTCCACCCTGTTCGGTGCAGGTCGCCAACCGGACCTTCAGCCTGGACGCCAATGTGACCCTGCTGCGCTTCTACCAGTTCATGCCAGCCAGCGTGAAGCCCCAGGTGATCGCTAAGATCCTCATCAAGGCCATCATGCAGCTGCCAAGCCAGGTGGGGAAGGCGGGGACGGGGAGGGGAAGCGACGGGGGTAAAAGAATTGACACGACCAGGTTTCCCATAGGCCGCTAGTAGTCGCACGGCCTTGCTCCCTTGGGCCGTGTCCGCTGTGCTGAGCTTCCCATATGGCGCTGTCAGCATTGTTTGCGCTTGGTTGCTGCAGGACTACAAGAGCTGCATCACGCTCCTGCCGGAGCGCCTGCAGCAGGTGGGCACAGGGCGTCGGCGTAAGGGGTACCCGCGGAGCGGCAACGTGGCAAAGGGACACACCGGCCTGGCATTGGGGGGTTGTGAGGTCAGGCAAAGGGCTGGATCTGCAGCTGCAGCCCGGAGGACGCTGGAGCAGGCTGAAGGGTGACGCCCACTGCGTGACCGAGATCATGCTGCTGGACGCGCCTGCCCCTCCATCTGGGCGGCCTGCGGCCTGGCTGGCAATCCGCTGTGTGTTGCCCACACGTTCACCTGCACCCCAGCCCACCTGTGCACGTGCTGCCTCCGGCCTGGGGCCCTAGCTCCCCAGCTTCAGCACCGCAGCTGCCACGCCGCATGGGGTTGTAATGACTTGCTGGCGTGCCTCGCACCGCGACGTACGACCTTGCGCTGACACAAGTTGACGTACGCACTGTGCCGTACCATGCCGTACTCTCTGCCGTACAGGCTGACGAGACCATCTACGGCGTGGTGCAGCTGGCCAACGCGTTGGAGACCAGCCGCTTCGCGGACTTCTGGACCGCCGCCAACGGCTGCAGAGACCTGCTGGGGACCAGTGAGTGGAGGTGCTGTTGCGCGACTCGGGATGCATGACCCGTGCACAGGCAAAATTCGTGGTCGCACATCAAGCGGAGAAGCACTCACTGGGTTTACTGGACGGGGCCAGTGAGCGCACGAGGCCTGGCAGAACCGAGCGCCCAACTCGCGCGCGTCGCCGGAGCATAGGCAGTCCTGTGGGAACGCTGCAACACAGCGCTGTGCCTTCCTTCCCCACTCAAGGCCCAGGCTGTCTCACCTGGCACGAAAACGGTACTGTGCACATTGGCGCCAGTCTACCAGCAGGTGCCCAAACTTTCCCGGCCCCCTCCGCGAATTCCCCTCTGCAGTCCCCGGCTTCTACGAGTCGGTGCGCGGCTTCATCGCGCAGACGCTGGTCAACACCTTCGCGCGCGTGACCAAGCGCACGCTGGCGGACTGCCTCAAGCTGGAGGGCGCCACCCTGGACCAATACGTGAGTTGCCGAGGGCGGGGGTGGGTTTGCACGGGGTGAGTGGGCCTGTGGGGGATGTGCCTGTGTGCGAGGTGGGTATGACGTTGTGGAGGTAGCGTCAGAGCGTCAGCAGCACCTGCGGCACGCGGCAGCGGCGCCGGCCGTGGCCATGGCGGCTGAGGCTATGCGTGCCATGCGTGCGGTGGGTAGGGGGAAGTATTGCCAATTCGATGCAGTCAAATGGCAGCGTGCGCGGTTGCAGTGCGCCCAGAAGCTTCCGGTGCAGGGCTTGGCAGCTAGAGCCTTGTGCCGCTCACTGCATGAGGAGCGGGTATTTGTCAAGGGAGCGAGACGGGCAGTGCATTGCAAACACCTGGACGCCATGTGCGTATTTAACTGTCGTCCGAGCAAGGACTGTATCACCAGCGGGGTAACAAAGGCACCAGGGTTTCCTGCAACACTGTTTCTACGCTGCTGATGCACACGCTACGTGTGGTCCCCCACGCTTGCTGACTGCTGCGGTTCCTGCTGCTGCTGCTGCTTCCTGCCCTTGCGCCATGCAGCTGACGGAGAAGTGCCGCAGCGCTGGGTGGAGCGTGTCCGGGGAGGTGGTCACCCTGCCCAAGAAGTGGGTGAATGGCGAGGAGTGGTGGGGCGGGGTGTTGAAGGCTGGTCGGATTGAAGCTGTGAGCACGTGCCGAGGCCGGTTGTCCGGTGGGGGCCAGGGTGTGGGCCAAGATGCCTTGCACAGTTGTTGCAAAGGAAGGATGTCTACAGCATGCCAGCCGCGCGCAGTACGGCGCTTTGCGCAGCAAAGGCCAATCCTGCTGGATCAGGGAGTGAAACATCAGCAACCGTGTCCGCCGCCAACCATGCGCCAAGCCCTGTCAGCGTCTGGACACTGCACTCTTGCGTTCCTAAGCCGCAAAAACCAACTATCACGGCCGCTGTTGCCGTATCAGTACCTTACACAATGGCGCCACCACGCATCAAGCCCTACTTGTGTTGATGCATGGGGCACACAGCCCTGTCCCCTTGGAGCTACGTACCGCCCTTGCAACGAACGGGCCTGCCAAGTAGCCACACACGACACACATGACCCTCTGCCCAAGTTCTGTCCAAGACCCATTCGGCTTTTGTCATTAGCTTGGCTAAATACACACGACCCTCTACAAAAACGTTGATAATTGCGCAACCCTCTGTTTGCTGTCCACGAACAACGAATGCCACCATAAACCTACCAATATCCCTGGCTATACGTACACTACATGACAAACAGTACCTACCACAATGCAACAGGCATGCACCAACACTTCAACTTGCAACAGCCGTTGCCGTACTGCCCATGCCCCACACTACCCACTGCAGTTCAGTTGTAGGCCCCTTGCACAACTCGTTTGTGCGCACCTCCTAACGTACAAAGCTCACACCCGTACCCACGCCTCCACCAGCGCCCTTGGCCGGCACATCCCCATCCTCCACGCCTTCCCTGCCTTATCACAGCTTGCTACCCTGACAGCGCCTACACTGCATGAAAGATACTCCCGCCTGCATTAAATTTATTGGCTTCCTCGCTGTCTCCCCCACAGCGACTACAACCAGTCGGTCGTGAAGCGGACGCAGGAGCTGATCCGCTTCGAGGCGGTGGCCCCCATCCTCAAGGCCGTCACCGTGGGCTTCTGAGCACGCCAGCAGCGCACACGTGCCACGTGCCGGTACGGCACGCAGGAGGCAGCGACGGCAGTAGGGTGCTGTTGGAGGCGGCCGCTGATGGGGACGCAGGCTGGAAGAGACCAGTGTAACGCTGGCGTACGGACTACGGAGAGCGCAGCGCTGTGTTGACTGAGTCGATCGCTACTTAGGCGTGGCCTGGAATTAGGCGGGCCGACTGATATCAATGTGCTCCAGGTGTTTGGTGTAGTTATGATACAAAAACTTCCACAATTAAGCGCGGCCGAGAGGCTTTGGGCCGGGCGGATGCCCCTTTGTGGCCGCGCGGTGGCCGGGGGGCTTCACCGAGTGGTGTCGCCGTCCCCGTAGCCGTCTCCGCCTAGCCAGGAGACTAGCCCGCGCATGGTGTTGCCCAGCTGCGCAGCAGGGGAAGCTCGGCTGCTGCTGGTGCCGCCGCCACCGCCCGTGTCCTCGCCGGCACTGGGGCCCCCTGTCCCTGCCTGTCCACCGCTGCTGCTACCCCCGCTGCCTGCCCCGCTGCCGGCTGGGGGTGAGCTGCGGGGGGCCTGGTGCTGGTGCCCTTGCGTGTGGTGTGCGATGGCAGAGCTGGCGGAGCGCCACAGCTGCTGCAGGTGTGCCAGTGGGCCCTGACGTGCTGGCGCCTTGTGGGTGGTGGCAGCGATCTCGGCAATGTCGGCCTGCAGGTGGTAGTGAGGAGGGTTCATGGTCAGCACGGCGGTGGTAGGGACGATGTTGGAGGATGGAGTACAACTGTAACCGAAAAAACGCAGGCAGTTTGGTCTGCAGGCAGCAAGGACATGTTCGTAACCTAGGCCCGTTGGAACGGAGCATGGATCCCTAGAACAAAGGCGTATGAACAGGTCGAGAGGACAGCAGCGGTAAGCGCCATAACCTCGAGTCAGGAGGCCTCACATCAGACACGCAACAGATGCTTTGAAGAGATGGTGTCCCGAGAAAGCGAACCCTGCTGTATCACTCGAGTAAGGCCACGCAGACCAGGAGCCTCTGTGGCTCTACCCCTCGCACGCTACCCCACCACTAGCGCCTAGGCGCCACCTGCCCCTGCGCCCTGTCAGATGAAGCCCACATCTCCACCTGCCCCTCCGTCATGTAGGAGGAAGGCCCCCAAACGCCACCTGTAGCCCGCGCCCCACGTGCCCCTCCACCCCACCTGCCCCTGCGCCATGTCTTGGTAGGCGGTGGTGTGCGCCGCCGCACCGGCTGCGCGCTCCTCCGCCTCCCGCGCCGCCTCTGCTGCCCGGGCCACGCGTGCCTCCGCCGCCGCGATCGACGCCTCCGTAGCGCCCTCCAGGTTAGACTGCGGGACGTAGTGGCAGTGTGGGAGCAGAACGGGGTTGCAGGGTTAGGAGCGCCGTTGGCAAGTCAGTGATGGAGTGGAAAGGTTCAGCGGGAAGCCGTGAAGGTTCAACACAGTATGCCTGCTGCAGAACTGTGCAAGACAGTGATCGTGAGCCCTCCAACTCGACTGCGGGAAGCCGCGGCGCCGTAGGATGCATAGGAAGGAGCTCCTTGCGTGCAGAATGCACGACATTGTGAGTGTCACGTAAGCTGCTTGCTGTGGGGGGCTGTGTTGCAGGGACGACTTCAAGTACATCGTGGCGCCCTCCTGGCTGGGCAGCATATGACGGAAGCGAGGGACGTGGTCATCGATCATGCTGCAGCAGGTCAGTGCCTTTCCAATCTGGACCCCTTCCACTGCCCCTACCAGTCCTCACCTGCGCCGCCGTCGCCGCCGCCGCCGCCCTCTCCGCCGCCTCCGCCGCCCGCGATGCTGCCGTACTCGCGCCCGCTGCGTACGCCGCCGCCCGTTGGGATGCCTCCGACGCCGCCGCCGCCGCCCGTAATGCCAGGTGCGCGCGCTCCCGCAGGCTCGGCAGGGAGGTGTCGGAAGCTGGTGGCAGCTGTGCCAGTGCCGCAGGGTCGGGCGCGCGCGTCAGGGGCTCCGGCGTGACACGTGGCAGAGGCAGGCGGCCCTGGGCTGCTGGAGCAGATATGGATGAGGACATGGGTAGGGAGCTGGCGTGGGGGGAGCTGGGAGAAGTTGACGGTTGGTGGGACGTGGAGGGGAGGGCCGTGGGGGCGGAGGTGGAGGCTGGGGGTGCGTTGTTGGGTGTGGAAGCGGCGCGTGGCGGTGCTAGCCAGGACACGAAGGGTGATGGGACAGGGCTGGGGGAGGAGGGAGCAGGGGTGGCGGGGGTGCGGTCCGGTGCGACGCCGGATGTGGATGGGCTCTCGGTTGCGGCGGACACGCCAGGTGGCCGCGTTGGTTGGGATGGCTGCGTGGAAGACGTGCTGCTGGATGACGCCGGTGCTGGTTCGGACAGGTGGGGTATGGCACGTTGCGGTTGTAGGGCCGCCATGACGGTGTCCGCGCCTGCTGTGCCAGCTGCTGATGCTGCAGGGGCCGCAGGCCCCACTGCTGCTGTCTCTCTTGCAGACGCTGGCCCCGCCGGCTGCGAAGGCGCGGGTGCGGATGCAGACGCGGACGGCAGCGTGGCAAGGGCCCTTGCCAGGTCCCCCACCTCCGGCTCCGAGGACAGCTCTGACGCCGTCCCAGAACCAGAGCCGACAGCACCCCCGGTTCCCGACGCCGCCTCCGTCTCGGCTGCATCCGACGCCTCCTCCGTGTCGCTTACTGCTCTCCTGCCGCTCCTGTCGGCCACAGCCGCGCCTCCATGCCGCTGCTGCTGCCGCGGGCCTGCTGCGCCCGCAGCCTTCGCTGCCTCTGCATCCGTTTGGGAGGCGACCCCAGAGCCCAAGGAGGCGGCGGCAGAGGCGGTGGCAGAGGCGGTGGCGGCGGCAGGCGCGCCGCTGCCTTCCACAGCCAGGCTCCTGGAGGTAGCGTCCGCCGCCTCACCGCTGCCACCGGCGCCCCGGTCCTGGGCGGCAGCTAGCGGGGCGGAGGGGGTGTCCGTGGAGGCCTCCGGCTGGCTGCGCTGCTGGGCCGGCAGCGGCGCCGCCAGCCTGCTGCGGCCGAACCCGCTGGTAACCGCCACCGCCGTCTCCGGTAACGTTGGCCGGCCCTCCGGTTTGCGCCCCCCTACATTTATAGGCACCGGCATTTGTAACGTAACTGTGGAACGCAGCAAAAATATAAGGGGGTTGTACGTTGTGTAAGGGTTGTGCGGCCAGAGCGGTCGCGTGGCCCGTGGCCTTGGCAGCAGTCAGTTGCTTTGGCACGTGGCGGCATGGCGCAGGCAAACTGCCGGGTGACCCGCGCACCATACGGTGGAGCTGCACAGAAAGAGGCTATGACAGCTTACCTAGGTACTTGATTAATTGGTGGACACCTACGCTCAGGCCCGCGATGATGATGAAGAGGAATATGGCACCTGGGAGGGGCACAGCAGGTGTTTTTAGGGCGCTGCAGGGTGTGCTGTAAGCATGCTACGCGTAATAACAGCAGCCAACTTCCCCAACATTGAAGGAAACATGCATGGTTTGACCCATGAGACCCAACAGGCAGGTGCATCCGCCAGGGGCTTGAAACCTGTTCCTAGGCACGGGCGTCCTCTCCCGCACAACATAGGACCCGACGGCAGGTGACAGCGCTGATAGAGGTCAAGCACACCTGAGGCGTCGGGCTCCTTGACGCCAGTATCTGGCTTCCCGTCCCAGTCTACCGGGTGGGACGCGATCCAGTCAGCGGTGTCGGGTGCAGCGCCGGGCGAAACGCTCTTATCCGGCGCGGATGTGGAGGATGCGGGAGGTGGGACGTGAACGTGTTCCACGTCAACCGTCACACTAGAGGCTGAGGGTGTGGAGTCCTTATCCTTGCAATTGTCAGGATGGGGCTCGTCACTGCCGTTGGTCTGAGCTGGCTGCCCCACCACGTCTCCTGTCGCCGACCGACACCGCCATGCTCCCAACACGCGCCGAGAGCCTACGCATAGGTTCAGTGGTCTAGCTGGGTAAGTGAGACGCCTCATACACGCTCGCGTGGGCTGCTGCAAGCCCAGGGGCTTCTCAAAAGGAGACATCGTCAGCAAAAGCTCCTCATACGGAGGATTCTGTGGTGAGTATAAAGGCAGTGATGTTTTGTTTGCGGGCTATAGCTCGTAGGCGTTGTTGTACCTGTAAAAAAAGGCAGCATGGGCGTTACCCGCTAACCATGCAAAGCACTAGTAAGTCAGCGCCTGTCCCTCCAGCTGCTGTTACAAGGCGTTATATCTACACATTACTTGCTCAGTGTAACAAGCCCTCCAGCCCATCTTTCCACCTGCACCTTCAATCGGTGTTGCACATATTCCAAAGCGGATTGAACAGCCGTGTTAACGCATGTTTGAACCTAGGATCTACTAGTTACTACAATACAAAATGTGACGAGACGCGAAGACGGTGATCTAGCGTCGTCGCGACGCTTTCGGGTGTCGGTGCCGCAGGGCACAGGCCCTCAGGGGGCCAGCTGCTTTCGTATCCATACGCACCAGGCCGTGCATCCAGGCCTGTTGCCATGCCGCCCAAACCCAACTTGAACCAGCTGCCCACGCTGGACACCGGGCCGCTACCGCTGGCGGGGATCAGGTGGGGTGCTGTGCAGGGACACAGCGGTTCAAGGCGTTGCTGAGCGGCTCTGCTGCACGTCCTTGTTGCTGGTAATCGGGACAAGCCATTGACAGCACGCTGCAGTTACCACCTACCCCTAAGCTCACCTGCTGGCAGAGGCTGAGTTATGTGGCCCGCTTAGCAAATCGTCACTCACGCATTACGTCCCTGACGCGTACCCAAACTCACACCCCACGGCCACTCCGCAGGGAACAGGCTCGAAAGCAGCTGTTGGAGGTGGTTGACTCGGTGAGCTTGGGCTGGACAGAAATCCTGCTTAGAAGTTGGTCATAGTACGCATCGGAGAAGCAAAGCTGCTTCCGAGTGTGTGGGAAGGCGTGCCCCATGGCTTCCGCGTGGCGGCCCATGCATGGTCGTGCGTTGACGCCAGGGGGCGTGGGATCGTCGCCGAGATTTGAGGCCAAAGCCGACCAGGCCACCTGATGAAAGTTAATACACCTCTTGAGCGCTTGGCCGCCCGCACCTGTCGCGATGCGCGTCCCCTGGTCCACAATATCAGGACAGGTGGCACAGCGGCCTGAGCACACCGGACCACCTCCCCTTTGGCTCCTCAAGCTGCACCTCGAGCCGAGAACCGCTCCCCCGTCATGCTGACCGCTCCTCGCCTGGCCCCTCCTTGGTATGACCTTCCCCCCGCGTTACGTGGTGCCTCCCTGTGCCTCCTCAGCGCCGCGGACGCAAGGCCCTGGTTCTGGACCCGGCTCTGTCGGGGCCGCTGAGCCTGCTGGACACACAGCTCACGCAGCTGCTCACAGAGCACGGCGTGGCCAAGTGGGTGGCGGGCGGGAGGGGGATGGGCCGCACGTCGGTCGTGGAGGCGGGGGGTGGGATGCAGACTGTTGGCTAAGGAGTTCCAGGGTTGCTTGGAGTGGGGGGTATGGAGCACTGGGTGTAGTGCATGGGGCATGGTTTGTAGGGGCCCGCGTTGCTTGCATGTGCTGAATGGGGCACACAGGGCAAAGGGGCCATGCATTACGGAGGGCCCTTCGGGGCTCGCTTGCCATTCTATACGAGCGGGCTGGAGGGCCCGCGGCCGACCAAGCAAGCAAGGGGAGCATGCCATGCGCCATTGACACCTCCAAGATATACCCACCAATGCACTACGGTTGCAACACCTAGCACCGGTATACTCGTGAGAACGGATGCGTTGCCGCTGTCATCCCCTCCCTTGGCTGCCCCAAGGCTGCTGTACCTGGACCCGGCCAAGCGGCTGGACGACCCCTCCTACGCCGCCTCCGAGCCCCGCCTGGCCGACGTGCCCTCCGTGCTGTACCTGGTGCGCCCCACGCTGGCCAACGCGCAGGCGGTGGCGGCGCAGGTCAAGGCGGCGCCAAAGTGGGTAGGGGGCTGGGCAGGGCGGGGCAGGTCAGGGCGGGGCAGGGCATGGGAGGGCGCCAACGGGGGGCCAAAGCGTATTATGAGCAGGGCAGTGGAGGGGAGGGGGCCAAGCAGACCATGAAGTGCGTAGGGGCAAGGGACGGGAAGGTGAGGGGCCGGTGCGGCGCCAACTTCGCATTGGCAGGACAGCCTGTCATCTGCGCAGCTGCTGGCTGTGCCTTCTGAACGGGGCCGCCATGCTCCACCTTGCTGCTGCTGAGTTGTGATGACCGCTACTCCAGAATCGTCGTTCCAACTTCTCCAAGCAAACGCTGGCACCGAAACAAGCCACCGCAGCCCTATGCCCGTATGGCCCCTGATACCTCCTTGGCCTCACCCCGCTGCAGGGGCTCCTCCCCTGGCGCACACGACTTCTCGCTGGTGTTCGTGCCCCGCCGCACCATCGCCTGCGAGAGGGTGTTGGAGGAGGAGGGCGTGCTGGGGGACGTGACCATAGGTGGGTGCAGCGGTGCAGTTGCAGCGTTAGCAAGAGCATGGCGCATACATGTACAAAAGGTACTACCGCGTCACGGCTTCGTGTTTAGCAGGGTTAAGATGCACAAAAGGTGAGGCGGTGCCAGTAGCATGGGCAGTAATTGGAGATGTGCGCAACGTCTGCAGGGGCTGCAACCTTCCAGTTCTAGGGCACAATGGGCGTGGCTGGGCATGGGGGGGTTGTTCCTGGGGATGGGGTTCGAAGGGGAAGGGCCGTGCTGGGGGATGCGACCGTCGGTTTGCGGGATGGGAAGTGCGGTGTGTTGCCGGGACTTTATAAGGGGAGATGCAAGGGTGGGACCTGCCCAGCACGTCCATACCACTACGCGCAGTGTGACGTGATGGCGCCTCACGCAGCCAACACCAGGCGTTCATCTTAGTACCGAATCTTGTGGCTCTTGCTCCAAGCTGGCACCACGCGCTCTGTGTCTGCACAGCTTAAGTGCCGTACCGTGCTCTGTTGTACTGCCGCTGCTCTCGAACTCGGTCCGCTGCCCCGCCCCTCGCCCTGGCCGTCCTGCTACCTCCAACCGTCCATACAACCCCACCGTCGTCCAGCGCGCTAACATAATCCAACTCCGCGTACGCCTTGAACTCATGTGCCGTACAGGCGAGTACGGACTGGACATGGTGCCGTACGAGGACGACGTGCTGAGCCTGGAGCTGGACGGCGCGTTCGCCGACTGCGTGGCGGACGGCGACCCCAGCCCGCTGTACGCCACGGCGGCGGCCATCACGCGGCTGCAGGCACTGTTCGGCGTCATACCCCGCGTGCAGGTGCGTCGTGGGTTGTGCATTGTTGGGGACTAGAATGTCTCCGTATTCGCATGGCCATGCCCCGCTTGCCGCCGCGTCGCGGTCTGTCAAGGGGCTGATGGCACTGCAATCAACGTATGCATAACGAGGCAGCGTGGGTGCAACGGCTTTGCGGGCACGCTGAGCGCAAAGGTGCATGGGGGTACGCGTAAAACGCGAGAAAACCGTGCAAGGCTGTGGGAGTCTCAGGGGTGTCGGCCTCGGTGAGGCAATGGTGCCGTGGCCTGCAGACGTGTTTACGTGCAACATGGCGGGCTGTGCGTAGCGACAGCGACAGTTGCGCTTCTACAAGGTCATGCCGTTCAACATCAGCACTCGGGATTCTGAACCCTACCCCCACAGGCTACGGGGCGGCCCAACCCGTCCCAACCCTACAACCCGCAACGCCCCAACTCCGCTGGTCGCAGCTGCACGCACGCAGACCTCCAAGTCTCTCTGCTGCCGCCTATCCCTTGAAGCTCTCCCCACTCAACTGCACCGCCTTGCAGGGCAAGGGCCCGGCCGCCACGGCGGTGCGCGACATGTGCTTCCGCATGCGCCGCGAGAACCCCTCCCTGGGCCTGCTGGCGCCCGCCGCCGTACAGTCCACATCCGCCGGCACCGCCCCTCCCCGCATTGACCGGCTCATACTGCTAGACAGGGAGGTGGACGTGGTGACGCCGCTCATGAGCCAGGTATGTGGCTGTGACACTGCTTGTCGTGGCTTGCACTGCTTGCGCACTTGGAACCCAACCTACACATCATGGTTCCAGTCCTGATTGAAAACTCACACAATCTAACCCTAAGTTCACACCGTGCAAGGCTTATCTGCTGCAGTACAGACAGCTGTCCACGGAAGCGGCAGAACACTCTGTTGGTGACATCATTGGGGCTGCCCGCTGTGGTCGCGTGTGACATGGGTATCCGTGGCGATCTGCACCTAAACAGGCATGCTGTTTCACAAACGGCGGTACACCCATGTCTGGCCTGCAGATCACGTTCGAGGGGCTGCTGGACGAAGTGACGGGCATCAAGCACGGCAGCGTGCCGTGGGAGCCCAAGGGTGAGGGCCGGAGTATCACGTCGTCGAGATATGAAGCTGTCACGTTGCGAGGCTGTAGCTCTCGTGTATTGGCCCTTGAGCCATGTGAGACCAAGGGCGAGGGGCCATGCGGGACTGCCGCTGAGGCGGTACTTAAAGCTGACCGGCCAGAACCGTGGCACGTTCCAAAAACTGCCAAAGCGCGAGGGGCCATGCGTCGCGTGGGCGACAACGGAGTTAGCGATGCAGTGGGACGCCAGAGCTGCAACGAGCAGCGGCAAGTGCGGCCTGCGCGCCAGCGTTTGCACACCCGCCTGCCCACACCCGCCCTCCCACGCAGACAAACGCGCCGGCGGCGAGGGTGCAGGCGGCGGCCCCAAGGCCCCCGGCGGCGGGCGCACGCTGCTCAACAGCACGGACCCCTTCTACAAGGAGTTCAGGGACCTGCCCTTCCACATCGCCATCATGAGGTGAGAGGGGTCTACTGCTAATCATTCAGCATTTCGCTGGCGTACCCTAGGTGGTACCGTCGTTGACATCCGGTCCTTCCGTGTTTCTCAGTTGCAGTGTTCTGAGGGTATCTTTCTGTGCACGCCTCCCTATACCCAGACGTCTCGCCGTAGCGGTGCATCGTTAGCAGGAGCTGGCAGGCTAGCCACGCGACCCGAGCCGGATCACCGATCGCATGCACACCAAGTATGCAACGACGATCTTTGCCCCCTTTCCCCAGTCTAACCAGTACGATTGGCTCCCACACCCTAATCCACACCCCCTTAACCCACACCCCTGCCCCCCAGGCTGCAGCAGCACGCGCGCGACGCCCGGCGCGACTACTCGGAGCTGGGCAGCAAGGACCTGTCTGAGCTCAAGAGCTACGTCAAGGGGCTGCACAGGCTGGCGGGGCTGGACAGGCTCAGCGACCTGGCAGTGCCGCCCGCGCAGAGGGTGCGTGGGCGGGGGCGGGCGTGAGGTTATGTCGGTGGCGGTTGGCGCCCCTGTTTGAGAGTGCGTGGGGAAAAGGGCGCTGCCGCGGAAGCGGGAGGGAACGTCGGCGCCTGGTTGCGCACACACGTGGCGGACTCTGCTGCTGTCTTAGGGCTGGCTGGCGCGGCTGGCCACTCGCTGGGCAGGCTCAGCGGCCTAGCCGTGCCGCCAGCCCAGGATGTATGCGTATGTTGCGGTGTGGCGCCGAATGTAGGTGCAGAGGTTGGGTGACCGTGGTCGTGGTGTTGCGGGCCGGGGGCGGGGGCGGGGGCCGGGCGGCGCCGCACTTACGGAAGCGCCAGGGAAAAGCAACGCCTGAATTCTGGAAGTGCGGCTACAACGTAAGTGCAACGGACCACCCTCACGGCGTGCGCCCTTCCCCGCAGGCTCTCGGAACCTGTTCGTCTGCCTGCCGTCAACTGCCGTCACGACTTTCCTTTGCCCCTGTTGCCCTCCCTGCAGGGCAAGGACCCGCTGTTCCACGAGCGGCTGTCCCAGGAGCAGGCCATCGTGGAGGGCTACCAGCCGGAGGCCAGCGTGGCGTTCATTGAGGTGCGGGGGGGGGGAGCACAGGAGAGACATCCGGTGTCGAGACACCCCCGCGCATACCGGTACCTGAGCATGTTGTGGAGGGCTACGAGTCGGAGGCCAGCATGGCCTTCACTGAAGTGGTGAATCCGCAGAAGCGATGGAGTGCGCTGTGCGCGCCAGCTCGCGTGATCGTCTTGCGACATGACATGTCCTCCTTGCAATTTCTCAACCCCTTCCGTTTCTGTGCGGTCTGGCCCGCCCCTGCGCAGGAGCTCATGTACCGCGGTGCTGACCTCGTGGAGGTGCTGCGGCTGGCGGTGTTGCTGAGCGCCGTGGGGGGCGGCCTGCCGCGCCGCACCTTCGACGGCCTGCGGCAGGAGCTGCTGCACACGTACGGCCACCAGCACATGCTGACACTCAACACGCTGGAGAGGGCAGGTGGGTGTCGTGTGACGGAACGGCATGTCAAGCAAGTTGCGGAGGGCTGGCGGATGCTGCGGCTTTTGTGCGTTGGTTGTGTGCAGGGTAGCACGTGCATGGCCCTCCTGCGCTCTGGCTGCAGTCCGCCAGGAGACTGCTTTGCGCCCAGGGTGTGGTGTTCCCATCCGGATGCTGCTCGGAAAGGTCAGGCCGGGTCCCAACCAGCAGGCAATGCGATGACCCGATGCAAGTGTCGCTGCGCCGAGGGTTTCCGCGCCACATCCCTTTCCCAGCCCAAGCCACACGCCGCCGTCCTGCCTCTCAGCAACCCTCTCGCCCCACGCCCCACGCCCCACGCCGCACACACCCCTTGCCCCCTTCCTCCTCTCACCCGCGCTTGGGGCTTGGCTGGGCCGGTTGGGCGTGGGCACGCCTTCCCCAACACCTTACTACACCACTCCTGATGTGGTGACCTCGTTGCAAATGCGCCTCCTCCCCCAGGCCTGCTCAAGGCGGCCTCCCACTCGGGCGGCCGCAGCGGCTTCGCGGCCCTGCGCAAGGCGCTGCAGCTGCTGGTCCCGGAGCCGGAGCAGCAGGACCCCGGGCAGGGCCCGCCGCCGCCCTCGGACGTGTCGCACCTGTACAAGGGCTATGCACCCATCAGCATACGCCTGGTGGAGACGGCGCTAAGGTGCGTACCGTGTTGCGCTGTGCGGTGCCATACAACTGGATGTACGCGTTGGTGCAAGGATGACAGGTGGTAGAATGCTGGTGGCAAGGCGAAGGTCAGGTAGGGTGGGTAAGCTGGGTGGTGTACGCGGTTACCAACTATGTCTCTCATCGAGCAGCCCGCGGGAATTCTGCAGTGGTTCCAAGTGGTTCCTCACTGTATTAACGCAAGCAGGTTCACGGCCCTGCACGAGTGGCTACCTGTATCTCACGTGGCTGCTCCTCGCCACGTGCCCACCATGAGGCACCTTTTTAGCCAAGCGGCCACTTCCAGTCCTGGCTGCCAACACATTTGTTGCTTTCAGGCATACAGATGATCGTCATACCCAGTCAACACCTAACCTTTCTCCTCGACTTCCCACTTTTGCCGCTCCGTGGTTACCCCATGACCGGCTTGGCCCCCCATTCCCAGCACCACCTCATCCACTTCTTGCTAAATTAACACCTGGCCCCCGGCCTCACCCACGTCCCTCCGCCCAACCCCAGGACCGGCTGGGCCCCCGTGTCCGAGGCGCTGCTGCACCTGCCCGGTAGCCACTTCGACGTGCTGCAGGCCGTAGACAACAGCGGCATGCCCGTGGAGAAGCCGTACAAGCCGCCGCCCGCCGCCGCCGCCGCGACCTCCACCTCCGCGCCCGCCTCCGCTGGCGGCGCCGCCGGGGCTTCTGCACTTGCCGCAGCTGCCGGCGGCAGCGGTGCCGCCGGGTCGGCGCCCGGCCAACGGGTCGAGACGGTGTTGGTGGTGTTCATTGGGGGTGTTACGTTCTCGGAGATCTCAGCGCTGCGGTGGCTGGGCTCCCGGCCCGAGTGGCCGTACCGCTTCCTGGTGCTCACCACCAAGATCATCAACGGTCGCACGCTGCTGCAGGGCTTCGTGGACCCCCTGGCTGTCCGCGTGGGGGAGTGCGTGGGGATGCAGGGGTGACAGCTGGCACGGCGGGCGACGGGAGCAGGGCGATGGGGCTGCATGCGTCGTTGGTGGACGGCAGGCTGGGCCAGGTGGCACTGAACGGCGTGTGGCGGGCGGGGAGGGTGGCTTCATCACAGGAGCCGTGCTGCTGCGCCAGCGTAGACAGGGAAGGCGAGGATATGGAGCAGGGAACAGTGGCCGCATTGGGCCGCCGTGCGGGCGGCTGGTGGCCAACCACCACGTGCCGCCGTTCCCACCTGTGCTGACCGCGCTGCTGCACACTTTCTCATGCCATGGCACATATCGATGGCAGCAGAGAACCTTATGGCACCCCCACAATGAGCGTGGCGGTACCAGTGTGAGATCCCGTGGCGCGGATGGAACGGCGGGCTGAGGTGTGTTGCCGTGACCATGTGTGCTAGGGGGCGGTTGCGTGTTCCATACCACCCACATGCCCCATTCGCCCACGATGCCATCAACGCCATCTCCTTCACTCAGACTCTGAATCCCCTATGTTGTCCGGTTTGTGTTGTTTGGTGCACACCCCCGCGGCTGCACAACTTAAACGGCTACCATAGCCTTGACAGTCACAGACACCATGGCCGCGCAAATCGGCCAGAGGGGCACACGGCCACGGCTGGGCCTTGCAGGGACGCTTTGGCTGGGCCTCGCAGGGGCGCTTTGGCTGGGCCTCGCAGGGGCGCGTTGGCCCATGCTTACCTGCTTTTCCTGCCGCCCCTCGGAAGGTGCCGCCAGCGGCTCATTGAAGTTTGGCCTTCTGCACAGCCAATATGGGTGCTGTCCGGGCGTTGTAGCCTCGCACGTTCCTGGCGTAGGCCTCCCGTACGTCGACAGCCACCCCTTGCGCCACCCTTTCCAACTGAAGCCACTCAGGTGCATTGCCCCGTAACGCTCCGCGG
The DNA here is from genome assembly GCA_004335795.1 of Chlamydomonas sp. 3222. NCBI lineage: Eukaryota > Viridiplantae > Chlorophyta > Chlorophyceae > Chlamydomonadales > Chlamydomonadaceae > Chlamydomonas > Chlamydomonas sp. 3222. The sequence goes on along the minus strand of QAXN01000260.1, from coordinate 19,468 downwards.
ACACGGTTAGTCCTCCCTACTCTTCCTGCACTATATCCTCGGTTGTGATGGATGGCCACACATGGGCTCCTGGCCTCGCACCTGACGTCAGCTTTGCACAGGAGGGGCTAGCTGGGGCTTGCGCGTGTGGTGTGATGCCGTGCTTGGTCTTGTGACCGGCAGGCCAACTGCCGCCAACTGTGTGTAGTGCTTCGCGATACACATTGCATTTGATACCATGCTGCACCCTCAATATCGCACGCCGGCCGTATGCGCCATTGATACAGCAGAAAGGCGACTCACGGCACAAAACTTCTACTAGTAACAGTGGTACACTGCCATAATCGATAGATAGTTGACCTGTCTGCATAGCTTAATAGCTTGCCCTGGCCCATGGCTGTGACTTTGGGGCCTGGCCCATAGCAGCAGATGGGGCATCTTCCCGTCGTGTCGACGTGTAAATCTTGCTGAAGAGTTGCCCAACATGAGCGGCGCGGCTGGGCGTCCTGCGGATGCCGGGGATGCCACTCCCGCCTCGGCATCCTCGTTTTTCGCCTGCGCCAGTGAATGTGCAAGTGTCCTGAAGGACTTCTGTCGGGGTCAGCGGTAGGTTTGGCAGCAGAGGGGCAAAGACGACGGGAGTGGTAGCCCACAATCTGCTTTGCTGAGCCACCTACGCTCAGCAACTTTCGGAGATATGTTGCAGTAATGCTTGAACACATGTAGGCGTTCACTGCTTGCTGTGTGCTGTGTGCTTACGCTGGTGTTTGCGTTGCCGTCGAGCAGGGCCAAGGCAAAGAAGGCTCTGCAGGGGTACATTGCCAAGTACCCGAAGTCTTTCCTTCCACATCGATACATGGTACGCATTTTAGGAGGGGTGTTGCCGGTGTGGTTGGGGTTGTGAAATTGTCGACAGACTCCGAACGTGCGCAACCCTCGCTCCTTTCCAGGCCCGACTCCTTTACCACGAGAGCGCGCGGGTCGAAATTGATCAGCAAGGTGGCACGCCTGCTCCACACCGTCGGCTTGAGCTGCTACACAGGGCGCTTACCAGCGCAAAAATAGCGTCTGAGCTTGAGCCAGGCTCGCTTAGCAGCGCTGCGCTACGCGCCACGCTACTGGTTAACCTACTAGTAGAGGAGTCAGCCTTGCAGGGGGGCTTTTCGCTTCCCTCCGACCTGGCAGCCGCCGCGTCGACACAGCCGTCCAGCAGCGAGAGCTCATCGGGCGCTTTTTCGAACCCAGCATCAGCAGATGAATCGTCCTCAACGGAGGTCGCGTGGTACCAGCTGCCACCAGAGGCCCGCTGCGAACGCGTGAAGAGCGAGTTCCGCAGCGCCCTCGCGCACTGCGTCCGCACTCTTGAGCACCCGGCACCACTGCTGGTGGAGCCTGTCATCACCATCTCAGATTCGCACGCGCGGACGTGCGACCCCTGCTGCCTGGTAGGTCTGGAAGGGTCGATGCCGGGTGTCGGTCCCGCAATTGCCTGCCACTGACGACGCTGGAAGCCTGACAACCGCTGTCCTGCTGTTGCATGCGCAGCGCGTGCAAGACAGCATCGTGGAGTGGGTGAAGCAGGACAACTGGCAGCGGATCGTCGCGGAGAAGCGCAGCGTGCTGGCGTGCATGCACCAGGTGCTGGAGAGCTGCCACACGCTGCTGGACAGCACCCACATCCCCATCGACTCTGTCGTGCGGCTGCTGCAGTCGGTGCTCAGGTGTGTGAGCACGACTGTCTGGCGTGCTGCATGCAAACAGGGTACGGAGTGTTGCCACAGCGTCCTCGGCCTGCCTCGAGGGTGGCATCGCGCCGTACTCCGCAGCAACAGTATCCCTTGCGTATGGGCCGGACGCAAACAGGAAGGGTTGTGCAGCCCTGGGCTGCGTGCAATGTGAAAGCACCTGCATGCCCGGCTCTTGCATTTTTAGGACAGGACGCCCTTGCTCTGCCGGCCGGCTGACCTTCTGCCCTGCACTTCCGCGTCGCCCCAACGCCACCGGTGCCCAGACCCCATCAGCAGGACCTGCAGGTGTGGGCGAGCCAGCTGCTCCTCAGCAAGGGCGCGGGCGTGGGGCTGGAGGAGTCGCAGCAAGAGAATAGGTTTGAGACCCAGGCGGCGGTCTCGGAGCTGCTGCGCATGCTGCGACCAGGGCCGGGCTCGGGGCCCACCCCGACGCTGTGCCGCCCTGGCGAAGAGTCCAGCGGCAGCGGGGTGGTGGGGGAGGTGCACGTGCAGCAGCAGCGCCAGGCGCCACCGCAGCCCCAGCAGCCCCAGCAGCACATGCAGCAGCAGCAGCAGCAGCAGATGCTGCAGGGCCAGTACGGCCAGGGGCAGGCAGGCAGGGGCCAAGGGGTGGCCATGCAGGGCCAGGGCGCCCACGGCATCCCTAACTTGCAGCAGCAGGCTCAGCATCTGCAGCAGCAGTACCAGCATCAGCAGCAGTATCATCAGCAGCTGCTGCAGCAACAGCAGCAGCAGCTGCCGCCCGGCCCTCGGGCAGGTCCAGTTGGCGCCCCCATGCGCGCGCCGCCACCACCTGCGGACATACACAGCCGGGCCGTGGTGCCCGCTCACGGGGGCCAGGCGGCGCCGCCTCCACCGCCTCCTCCGCAAGACCTTGCGCCCTGCCTGTCGGCGGAGCAGGAGTGGGACGACGTGCGCGAGGGGGGCCAGGGGCAGCCCGGGCCGGGGGCTGGCGTTGGGGCCCGGCGCGCGGGCGGCAAGGCGAAGAACCGCGGTGCCAAGGGTGCGGACGGGGGCCGCGGCCCGCGCGGTAAGGAACGCAGTCGCTACGAGCGCTTTATGGACGTGGAGACCTTCTGGCGCACCACCACGCCGGAGCAGCGGGCGGCCCTGCTGAAGGTGCCGATGGCGGCGCTGCTGAAAGGTGAGGTTTGCGGCGTGTGGATGGCTGGGGTGGGGCGGGAAACTAAGGGAAAGCGATGGCGGCGTGGAGGGGATCCCGCGTGCGCAGCCAGCAGCGTGTGCTGGTGGGAGCTGCCTTCGTGGCGGAGCGTAGGCTGGCTGCATGTTGCGCATTCCCTCCTAGCTCGTTGCGTGGTCTGTGGAGGTCAGCAGTTGAAGGGTTGCTGTGGTCATCCTCCTCATCGCCTGCTGACCGTCGCACGTGTGGGCCCTGCCCTGTGTCCGCAGGCGTGCGCCGTGAGCAGGGCCCCGACGCCGTGGACGAGCTGATCGAGGGCCTGGTGCTGCTGAGGGAGCAGGGCAACCGCGCCGCCTGCTACTGGCTGTGCCCCGTGTGCGAGCAGAAGTTCCACAGCTCGCGGGACTTTCTGGGCCACGTGGAGCTGGTGCACGAGGGCCTGGCGGTGCAGGTGGGGCTGTGGGCGGTGCAGGTGGGGCACGGTCTGCGTATAGGATTGTGCAGGACGGCAGGCAGCAGTAGGGGGCTCCCCTTTAGGAGACGGTGCAAGACGTTGTGCATGGCGCCCGGGCTGCAGCGGAGCAACATCGGCGAACAGCGCCGATGCTACCCAATCGAGCACAAGGGGTCCTTCAAGGACGTGTGCCGAAATGACAGGAAGTGCTCGCACTCGAGGCCTCGCAGCGTCACATCTCACTGACAGTCGTGATTGTCCTCCTGCCGCAGGACAACAAGTACGTGTGCTGCTCCAAGTGCCAGCAGGACGTGGTGGGCATGTACTACACCAGCACGCGCAGCCCCGGCTACCACCTGTGCTTCCGCTGCTACACCAGCGACGCGGCGGTGCTCAGGTGCGCAGATCGCAGACGGACACACGAAGTATTTAGTCCCTTACGTCCTGCCTGCCTGAACCTATGAACCTTCCCTGGCCTTGGACCAGCATACGTGGATGTCCTTGATTGGATTGCTGCCTCTCCTCCATTTTTATACCCGCAGTGCGCCCGACTCGTTCGAGAAGGTGTTCATGCGGCCCTCCGCCGGCCGCGGAGCCTGGTCGCACTCGGACTTCATGAGCACGCGCGACTCGTTCAGCTCGCTGAGCGAGCGCTCCACCAGCCGGCAGCACCACCACCAGGGCCTGCCGCACGGCCACGCGCTGCCGCACGCAGCACACCAGCAGCACCAGGCGGCCATGCAGCACCCACAGCAGCACGGAATGCACCAGCAGCAGCAGCAGCAGCAGGTGCAGCACATGCAGCAGCAGGCGCAGGGTGCCGGGGTGGCTGCCGGGCAGCAGGCGTGCCGGCACCACCCCAACTGCCCGCACCACGGGCACGCTGGCCAGGGGCATGGGCAGGGGCAGGGGCAGGGGCAGGGCACAAGGCAGAGCGGGTGAGTGTGTTGGATTTGAAGTGACGTCCTGGTGAACCTGTCACAGTGCGCTCGTCTTGCTTGTCTGAGGATTGCTGGAAGCCTTTCTGCATGCGCGCAGAAGCCTGCTTGCGTGATCGTGAGTTGGGCTTACGTGTTACTCCAGCAACCGTTAGGCCATGAGTTACCCGTTACTGACGGGACTCGTTTAATGCGAGTGTTGGTCACCTTCCCATTTCCTGCCCGCTTGCTGCAGAGCGGACAGCAACGCGGCCCAGGCAGCCCACCAGCAGCATCCACAGCAACAGCAGCCGCAGCACATGCTCACCTTTGGGGAGGCCTCGGACGAGTGGCTTGCACCCATCTCGTTCCCGGGCGCCATGGCGCCCCCCCAGGGCCCCGCGGTCCCCGATCCGCGCTCCACTGCGACCGCACCGCACAGCGCCTTTCCCCGCGGGGGCGGCGCAGCAGGTGGCGCCGCCGGAGGGCCAGCCGGTCGGCGGCAGAAGCGCAGCAGCGGCGGCAGCAGCTGCAGTTCCAGTGACTCGTTGCTGGGTCCTGTAACACACAGCCGCAGCCTGAGTGAGCCGCCTAACCAGGCAGGGGTACCAGGGGGCAAGGGCGGGAGGCTACCTGTGGCCGAGGAGGGCGCGGAGGGGCCGGGGCAGGGCGGCGGCGCTGCGGGCGGCAGTGGTGCCACGTGGCGGTCTTGGTGGCCCACAAGGCTCATGCAGGGCTGGGCTGGGGGCAAGGGGGCGAGCGCGCAGCAGCAGGGGCAGGGGGGTGTAGGGGATAGCAGGCGCCAGGCGCGGCAGGAGGTGAGCGAGGAGGGCAGCTCGGGGGCGGAGGACGAGGGGGCAGAGGGCGCTGCGGCGCTGGCTGCGCAGCAGCAACGAGGCTACGCGGGCTACGACGGCGGGGGACCGGTGCCTGGGCCCGTACCGGGCAGCGACCCGCACAACGCCCAGCCGCAGCACACCCAGCAGCTGCAGTACCAGCAACAGCAGCAGCAGTACCGGGACGACCCGTCCAGCGTTGCCGCGAACGCCATGGTGTCAGAGCTTATGACCCGCCTGCGCGAGATCTACCTGACGGACCGTGACCTGGGCGACATGTCCCTGGGCTCCATCACGCAGTTCGTGTACCGCAAGCTGGGCGTGGGCGCCACGGCTGAGGTGCACCTAGCCTCCTGCCCCCCCGCCACACGCGGCGTGCTAGTGGAGTTCCTGTCCCAGCCCAGCATTGTGTTCCAGCGGCCGCAGTCGCTGGCCGTGGTGCTGGGCCTGCTACCCCTGTCCGACCTGCAGATGGTGGCGGCGTACGCTGTACGGCAGCACGAGGAGGCGGTCAGCGGTGTGGAGGCGGCGGCTCGGGACATAGCGGCGGGCAGCGGGGAGGACGTGGGCGAGGGCGAGGACGGAGATGAGGGCTATGACCCACGGGTCGCAGCCAGCATGAGGGCAGGCGGGATGCAGTACGGCGGGGAGGTGGCGCAGGCGGCGGCGGTTGCTGGGGCCGGCATGCAGCATGGCGCGCAGGCGGCAGCGGGGGCGGTGGGCGCGCCCCGGGCGCGCAGGCGGCTTCGGTACACCAGCAGGCGAACTGGGCAGGGGCAGGCGGCGTCCGCGGCGCCGACGGGGACAGCGACGCCGCCGCTGCCGCCGCACGCTGGCGGCGCGGCGATGGTGGGTGGCAGCCATGCGCTGCACCTGAGACGTGCGGAGGATGACCTGGATGCCGAGGAGGTGTCTGAAGAGGAGATGGCGTCGGCAGGGGACCTGCCCGAGTACCCGCATGCATCCGGGGCGGCTGCGGACCATGCTATGGCGCTGCGGGCGCAGCAGCAGCACCAGCAGATGATGCAGGTGCACCAGCAGCTGCGACGGGCTGGCGGCGGCGGCGGTGCGGCCGGCGGCGGCGGCATGTCGTACGACGCCAGCGGCCTGCTGTGCGACAACGAGGGAAGCCTTGGGGACAGCATGGACCCAGACGACGAGCAGGAGGGCGTGTCGGTGGAGGATGTGGAGGAGGAAGGGGAGGTCACGGACGTTACCGACGTGACGGAGGAGGGCGAGGGCGAGGAAGAGCTGACGGAGGGCGAGGATGACGGCGTGAGCCTGGGCCCGGATGAGGAGGAGGAAGAGGAGGACGGGCCGTGTGTGTCGCTGTTCGTGGTGGCTGGGGACGTTGAATTGGGCTTTGACCGCCTCATCACGCAGATGTGGGGCGGGGGCGCTGACAGCGACGAGCCCAACCAGCTGGAGGGCAGCCCCGCCAATGCGAATGCCAACTCCAACGCGGTGGTGCTTGCCAACGGAAAAAACGCGCAGCACCAGCACCAGCAGCCGCAGCAGCGGCAGGGCCGTAACGGCTCCGCCGGCCGCAATGGCAACAACAGCAACAACGCCCGGCAGCCGTCGCCGACCTCTCGGGGCGGCAACGCCGCTGCCGCCACGTCTCAGGCTGTGGTGGCGGTGGCGCCAGAGGACGCGCTGGCGACGGAGGAGCTGTCAGCTCCCCGCGAGGACGAGCCCTACCTGCGGGTTGCCGATTGGTGGCTGCAGCACCTGCGCGCCGAGGGCGGCGGCGGCAGCGGCAGCAACACCGTGGACGACATGCGTGTGCTGCGCTGGGTGTACGGCAACATCATCAACGTGCAGAGCGAGGAGTTCTGCGCCCGCCAGCGGGAGCTGCGTGGCGGGCGCGATCGCGACGCCGCCATCCTGGAGCTGTACGACGAGGTGGCGGCCGTATGGCGCAGCCTGCAGGTTGGTTCCGTTTGGAGTGGGCGGAAGGTATAATTTTCACAGGCTTTCGGCAGCAGGCACCGTTAGCGACGCGCAACGAGATGTTCGGTTGAGTTCGGGTGCAGTGCAAACGACCGATTGGTCTTCGTTGGTTGGATGCGGCAGCCTCCCCTGCGTCTCTGCCTTGTTCTTCCCTCTACCGCAAAGCGCCGCTTTGCACCATTGCCCACAGGCCGTCACCGACAAGCGCAGCCGCCTGGAGGCCCTGCGCCGCGCCGCCCGCGGCCACTTCGCCGTGGTGAAGCGGCTGGAGGAGGCGGGCGGCCACGCAACCCTGGAGCAGGCCACCGAGTTCTTGGACGCCGTCCTGTCAGGCTACTGCACCGGCCAACAGCAGCAACAGCAGCAGCAGCAGCACGCTCAGGGCCAAGGCCAAGCGCAGGCGCCGCAACAAGCAGCTGCGACGTCCAACGACAGCGACCCGGCGGCGCCCGCCAGCGATGGCGGCGACGCCGACGGGGAGGCCTCGGAGGACCCTGACGGCAGCGCCAGCGGCGCGTCCTCCCGCGGTCCGGCGGCCGCAGGGCCGCTGACGGTGGCGGCGGGCGCGGTGACGGGCTCTGGGCCACCCGGGCCCCTGCTGTACCTGTGCGAGCGGGCGGTGGAGGTGGTGCGCCGCCACCCGGCGCTGGCGCAGGAGCCCAGCCAGAGGTACGCCGCCGCGCTGCTGGAGCGGGAGCTGTCTGTGCTGGCGCTGGTGGAGGTGATGGTGGCGGCGGAGGCAGAGGAGGCGGCGCGGGAGCGGGGCGTGGCGGAGGAGGCGCTCAAGCGCCACCGGGCGGAGCACCGGGAGGCGGAGGCCGAGTACCAACGGGTGCAGGTGGGCAGGGGTCGCTTTGGGCTCCAGGAGCAGATAGGAACGCAGATTGGACCGCTAGAAGTTGGTCTGGTTTTGCTCGTCCCGTGGCAGCGTACGGATGTTCTGCTTCTCGGAACCGGGGACCACATGTTGTAACCTATAGCGTTAGACCGATCACGTTGCTCGCGGTGGTGCCCTAACCCAGGCCGAGGGCCCCGCCAGCCACCGCAAGAAGGACCTGCTTGATAAGGCCACCAAAGAGGCGGAGCACCGCGAGCAGCTGCGCGAGCTGGCGGCGCGCCTGGCCTCCCTGGCTGACAGCATCGCCGCGGACGAGGCCAGCAAGGCCAAGTGGACTGACAAGTGAGAGCAGGGGGCGGAGCTGAAGGCTTCGGATGTGAAGGTTCGCAGCCATGATTTAAAGATCCGATCCAGATCCGAGCTGGTACTTGCGGACGCTGCAGGTGGTAGATACTAACAGTTAATGCGCACGTAGTAGTGTGGTGGCCATGTGCGCTCTTGCTTTGCAGTAGGAACGCATGGACCCAGTCGTTACCGTGCTGTGACCCATACCCGCCCGCGCCCGCGTCTGTCCCCGCAGGCAGGAGGAGTCTGAGCGCGAGCTGGCCCAGGTGCGCGACCAGATGCGCCAGACCAGCGCGCGTCGCGCCTCTCTGCTGGACGTCTGCGCCACGCTCGACGTGCCCTTTGTTCCCTCGCCGCCGCCGCCGCCACCGCCGCCGCTGCGCCACGGCAGCCGCGCCTCCGACACCTCCGCCGACCCCCACGGCCACGCGCTCCCCCACGGCGACGACCAGCACGACCAGGACCCCCTTTCAGACTCAGAGGACGTGCACCACCTGCGCAGCCAGCACCACCGGGTACCCCACGCCGCCCAGCAGCAGCACGACCACGACCACGACCAGTACCCCCACTACCCCGCCGCACGGCACGATGCAGACGACTGCGGCACGCTGCCACCCAGTGCCGCGCTGACGCTGACCACCGCGTCCTCCGCCGCCGAGTCCGCCCTAGCACACGCGTCCATGAGCAGCGGCACCATGGCCGCCATGACGACCGGCTCCGGCCCCGGGCCCGGCTCCATCACCGCCGCGGACATCGAGTGGCGGGCCACCCGCCTCGAGTGCCTCATGTACCGAGTGCTGTGGGTGTCAGAAGCGGTCAAGATGTTTCAGCACCAGTACTCTCCCCGCCAGAGCACGCACCACTACGACCTGTTTATCCGCGCCACGCACTGGGCCAAGCAGCTGAGCGAGGAGTACGAGGAGAGCATCCGCGCCTACTGCTGCGAGCTGGAGCGGCTGCGTGCTAGGCTGCGGGACGTGGCGGCGGTGGACCTCGGCTACGAGATTGGGGCGTCGGCGCTGGAGGTGGTGCGCAGGTGGGTCGCACAACACGGAAAGCTGCGTGCTCGACCCTGATGCTAGTCAGATATATTAATATTGGGGGGGTTACCTAGCGGGCATCGGAACTCGCCTCGGTGGCCGCGCACCCTGCGCGGGTCCACATTTTACAGAGGGAGAGCGCTTGGCTCTGCTCCATCCTGGAGTCACCCTCAGAGACGCGATGCTCAGCGTGACATTTCCCGTCACTACACCAGTGCCTGCGGCTATTACTTGTTCACGGGGCCCCATCCCCGGCAGACAGCATACGCTGACCACACCCTGAATACGACACCTTCTCGCCACGTGGACTTCTCAGTGCCGGGGTCTGAAACTGCCCGAAAGACCACTTCAGGGGTTCAATCGCGAGGCCAGAGGTTGAAAAGCCTAGGCAGCAGCCCCCGCGATATCCGTAGTACCAAGTATTTCCGGTACTACTTGTGGGTTTCGAACTGGGGACGTGTCATTTGGGGAGCCGAAACCCATGACGTGACCCAATCCAGCGGCCTATTATAGGGGGATTGTCTGTGGTGTATTGGTAAAACGGTAGCTTCGCGCACATGCCATCTATGATGGTTATGTGAACCACCAAAGGCGGGTGCAGGTGTCGGGATGCTGCTGGCACTGATGGTGAAGTTGCCGGTCTGCTACTTAGTGTTTCTCACGTGCTTGGTTGTGTGCTTGTTGTTGGGACCCCAGGCGTATCGAGTCCAGCGCGCGAGCCGCCCGCGAGGCTGCCAGCCTGACGCTGCTGAAGGAATTGGAGGAGGAGGAGGAACAGCGGCTCAAGGCGCAGCTGGCGGCGGCGAAGGCTGCAAAGGCGGCGCGAGAGGCCAAGGAGGCGGCAGCGGCCGGCGCTGCGGCGACCAAGAAGGCGGGGGCCAATAAGAAGGCGGGGGCCAAAGCCCAGGACCCCAAGACCCGCGCGCAGAAGGAGCGCGAGCGCGAGCTGGTGGGTGGCGCACACGCGCAATTTTAAGAGGCGCCCTTTTTTCATTTCGAACATGGACTTGCGCTCGCCTGTGGCGGGGTGTTAATGGACGTGGACGTGATGTAGCGATGCAGTTGGTGAAGCCCTGTGAAAGCCACCGCCTCCCTTGGCTATGGCGTGCTATGCCGAACGGTGCCTCGTCCTTGCCCTTTGCGCAGGCCAAGCAAGCGGAGGAGGAGGCGCGGCGGCGTGCAGAGGAGGAAGACAAGGAGCGCGTGGCAGCGGCGCGGCGGGCTCGCGAGGCAGCATTGGAAGCAGAGCTAGAGCGGCGGCGGCGCGAGCTGGAGGAGTTGGAAGCGCAGCGGGAAGCTGAGGCCATTCGGGCGGCGCAGGAGGCCAGCCTGCGGGAGCAGCGTGAGAGGGCGGAGAGGGAGAAGGAGCGGGCTGAAAGGGAGAAGGCCGAGAAGGAGCGGCAGGCCGCCGCGGCTGCTGCGGCTGCAGCGGCTGCCCAACAGCAGCAGAAGGCCGCGCAAGCGGCAGCTGCTGCGCCGCAGCCGCAGCCTGCTGCGCCAGTAGCCAGCCCCACTGCACCTGTCGGCAAGCAGGGCGGAGGCATGGCGCAGCAGCTGCAGGCCAGGAAGCAGGCGGCGGGTATCGAGGCCGTTGACCATGCACCGGGCGCCAAGCAGAAGCGCAACGCGGTGCCTGCCAACGCGCGTACCAAGGCGGGCAGTGGCGGCGGGGCCGGGGAGGTCTCGCTCACCGGCCCGGCAGCGGTGCTGGCCAACGGAGGCGGCCCTGGGCCCTTCCAGCGCGGCACGCCGGCCAAGAATGCAGCCCCAAGCCCTGCTGCCCACGCCGGCAACGCGTCTCAGTACCAGCCGCATCCGCAGGCGGCTGCTGCTGGCGGGCCCTCCCAGCCCCTGTCTCCGACCAGCTCTGGCGGGAGGTCCCGCGGCTCGCCGCCTACCCCTGGCGCCTCACAGGCTGCGCCCGGCAACCACTCAGACGTGGCCGCTGCGGCTGCTGTCGCTGCCGCCACCGCTGGCATTGTAAAAGGTGGCAATGGGGGCTCCGGCGCCGGCCCCAGTCCAACGCATGCCTCGGCGGGCCCTGTGCGCAGCCCTGGCAAGGGCCAGCACCCCGGCGGCGGAGCGAACAGCGCCGCTGCCCGGCGGCAGCAGCAGCACCAGCAGGGGTCGCACCACCCGGCGGCCAACGCGCAGCACCACCACGGGCACGGCGCCCACCACCCCGCCCACCACAGCGCTGCTCGGTCAGTGCTGGTGCACCAGCACGGTGCAGCCATGCAGCCGCACACGCCGCCTCCCCAGCAGCCGCACCCGCACCAGCTGGCTGACATGGCTGCTAGGAGCACCTCGGGGCCGCTCAGTCCAGGTGCGGACTTCCCGCCCCTGCCCTCAGCCACCGCTGCTACAACCGCAGCCATGGCGGCCCCGCCACTAGCTGCCGCGGCACCACCCGCAGCGCTACAGACACCCGTGCCCCCTGGGCATTCTGGAGTTCTTTCTCCAGTGCCGGGCGCGCCTGGGCCCATGGCCCCGCCGCCTCATGCGATGGCGCCGCCTCCCATGCCACAGCAGCAGCCCGTGATGCTCCCCCAGCAGCCGCAGCCGGGCATGCAGCCTTCGCCACAGCAGCAGCTGCTGCAGCAGCAGCAGCGGCGGCAGCCTGTGATGCAGCCTCAGGCTGGGATGGCAGGCCCGCCCGGTGGGGTGATGGGCCCTCAGCCCATGGCGCCAGGCATGCTGCCCTTGGCGCCCCCCTTGGGCCCGCAGCAGCACCCTCCCGCTATGCCGTCGCCGCAGGCCCTCGCACAGCACCAGCAGCAGCTGTTGCACATGCAGCAGATGCAACAGCAGCAGCAGGCCGCGCTCATGCAGCAGATGCTGCTGTCCCAGTCCTCCCCCCGCGCGCCGCCGCCCGCGGCTGGGCCCGCGGCACCGCCTGGCGTCCCTACCGCCGCCATGCCGCCGCCACCGCGGCCCGCCGGCAGCTCCATGTTCGACCCTTTCGCCGAGAATCCGCTGCTGCGCGCCCTCTCCACCATGGACCCAGGCAAGCCCTCCATGCCACCCTCCTCTCCCGGTGGCATTCCCGGCGCACCGCCCCCGGGTTGCCGCACTCCTCCACCGGCCGCCGGCGCGATGGCCGGCTCCCCGCCGCCGCCGTCCCCGCAGGCTCCTGCCCTGCCGCAGCTGCCTATGGGCCACCCCCATGACCTGGGGCCGCTGCACCCCGGCGTAGGCCAGTCCAGCGCCCCTGAGACAGCCGCCGACGACCACATCCTGTCTATCATGTCCATGTTGGATGCGGATGGATCTAGCCCCGCACCCGAGCCGAGCAGCAGCAAGGCTGGCGGCAAGGCCGGCGGCAAGCAGCCGTCGCCAGGCGGAGGCGCTGCCGCCAGCGCGCGCGGCGGCGCGGCGGGCAGCGGCAGCCCCCAGCGTGCGCCGCTGCCCTCCGTGCTGCCCCTGCTACCCGGCGGCCCAGCCGGGTCCTTCGGGTACGGCCACGGTGTGGAGACATCCCCTGGTGGTCCGGGTGCAGCGGGCCAGCCCATGGCCTCCCCTGCACGGCCGGGGCAGGGGGGCTTCCCCAACGGCCCAGGCGGGCCGCCAGGGGCTGGCGGCCAGCCGCAGCGTGCCCAGGGGCCGCAGGACCTGCCGCCGGGGCTGCCGGGCCTCGCTGCTGTGCCCAACAGCGCCTTCAACAGCGGCATCTGGCGGCAGGGCAGCGAGCAGCTGGGCTCGGGTCTGCAGCTGCCGGGCAGTGGGGTGCGGCCCATGCTGGGTCTGGGCCTGGGCCTGGGCGGCAGCACCTGGGGCACGGCTGGGCTGCCGGGAGCGCCTGCGCCCGCGGGTGCGGCGCGGCCGCCGGGACAGGCCGGGGTATCCCCGCGCAAAGGCGCCGACTGGTCCGCGGCTGGCAGCAGTGGTGCAGGTGCTGGTGGCGCGGCAGGCAACGGAGGGAACAGCGCAGCTGGCGGTGTGGTGCTGCCGGACTCGCTTGCTGTTGACCAGATTGTGGCGTCGCTGCCCAGCACGCTGCTGCCAAGCAGCCTGGACTCCGACCCTGCGCCGCCTGCCAGTCCTGCGGGCAATACCTCTGGCCTGGCGCCCACCGCCGCACCCTTCTACCCCGCTGCGCTGCGGGGCAAGGCCACCCAGGGCCAGCAGCCCGGCGGCCCGCCAGGTGGCATGCCGCTGCCCCTACAGCAGCAGCAGCAACAGCACGTGATGGGCATGGGGGGCATGGGCATGGGCCCTATGGGTATGCCGGGCATGGTGGACGGTGCGGCTGCATGGATGGGTGCGGGCGGCATGGGCCCGGGTGGGGCCGCTGGGGCGATGCCTCCAGGGCAGCTTGCGGGTAAGCAGGGCGGCGGCGCCGTGGCGGCGGCGACTGCTGGGGCCATGGCAGGTGCGGCGGCGGCCGCGGCGGCCGCAGGCCAACAGGCTGCGATGATGTTGGCGGCCGCAGCGTCTGCAATGGGTCCGCAGGGCGCTGGGGGCCCGATGGCGCTTGGGCCTGGCATGCCTGGTGGGATGGGGCCAGGAGCGGGGGCGCTGGGTAGGTACGGCTTGGGCCTGTACAACAATGGAGATGGGGTGAACTGGTCGCATGGGGGGCTGGTGGCAGGAGCGGGAGGGCCGGTGGGCGCGCCGGGAGTGCCTGGCGGCCCTGTGCGCGGTGCCGCCAGCAGCAGCACCTGGGCACCGTACGTGCCCGGGCAGACAGGTCAGCAGCAGGGGCAGATGGGGATAGGCCAGCAGCAGCAACAGCAGCAGGCGTCGCAGCAGCAGCAGCAGGCACAGGCGCAGGCACAGCAGATGGCAGGATGGCCGCGTGGGCAGCGCTGGAGGAACTGACACCGTTAGGGAAAGCTGCTTGAAGCCCTTGAGAAAAATGTTGCGTGTATTAAGGCCACTTAGTTTTGCTAGGATGTGCTATATGGGCAACAGGGCCGCATTTTGACGGCCGCTCGCACTGTTGTGTGGTGCCGACGAACCTCGTATTTGCAGTCAGTGTTCTGGTGCCCTACACTCTTGCGTCCTCACCGGTACGGTGGTGATATGGGCCAAGTTTGCCATTTTCACGGCGCGCTTTTGCACCAAGAATGGTAGATCACGTTTATAAGGGTCGTTGTGAACCCGCTGGACGGGCGCGCTGGGGAATAGAAACGCTCGCACACGGCGTGCATGAGAGGCAGCACTGAGCCCAGCGTCGCCAACGCTGCGAGTCAAGTTCTGAGCAGCCATAGGCATCCGCTGCTGCATGGCGTTTCATGAATCATGCAACTACCTAAACTGTAATCAAAGTCCTACAAGCAATGCGGTACGCAGAGCTGCCCGTCTGGATGCTGGCAGGTCTGCAAAATGCAAGTACAGTACGGGAAGGGAAGCAGGAAAGACCCGGATCCCAGCTGGTGCCAGCACCACCAACCTTGCAACGGACTTTGCGTCGAGCGGGTGTGCCAGCAAGCACAGGCTGGTGTTACAGCTTGTGCATGGGAGAAATGCAAGCAACTACACCACAAGGCAAGAGCCCAACCGCTTCCTGGCTATTTCCGCGCCTGTTCACCACGGAAGCTGCTGGTACACGGCCCCAATTCGCACGTGTTCTGCACTCTGGTCCCCTGTTCCTGATCTGCTGCAGTCAATGGGAGATCATACAAAGAGATGCTTATAATGTCTCAGGCGATCTTGTATCGCGAATGACAGGTTTGCATTGATTTGAGGCTACAACCGAGAGACAGCCGAGAACCGTGGGTCGGCAATGCATGGTACGGTATGACCGGTATGGAGGAAGCCGCAATGTTTACCTTCGATGCGAAGGCGCGTATTGAAGAATGCAGCAGAGCTCTGCGTGCTTTAAATATACTTGAACATTAATAGACTAATCTCCTTGGCCTGGAAGGAGATTAGAGCAGTGTGCTTCGTGAGGAGTGCCTTCCGCGAAACTTGCAGCTTCCGCAACGAACGGCCACCATGACGTCCCCAGCAATGCTTAGATTGATGACAGATCTGAAGTCTATGAAGCAGGAGCCTCCGGAGGTACGCTTCGTGTGCGTACCTAACCCCACTTCGTTCAGGCCTGGAGGTTCTTACCAGCGCTGTTGCAGTCATTTTTGCTTTCATTAATATGCCGTTTCTAGCTCTACATACTGCGTCGTGTTTGGCCCAGTGTCGCAAGCCATTCGCCTTCCGCGGTGCGCTTGCCTACAGGGCTGCAGCGCGTCCCCCATAGACGAAGGCAACCTCTTTGTATGGCAGGCAACAATAGTCGGACCACAGGTGAGCAGTAGCTGTGAGCAACGTGTGCTCCGAGGCCTATGTGGAATTGCTGTTGGGCCAAGCTGGACAGCAAGTGCGCAGCTCAGTCACAAATTGGCGGTTGCGATTGGAACTATAGCAGAGGGCACGCCGCGTGACCATGGGTCGGTTCATGCGGCTTCAACACGCTGTCACCACGTTACACTGCACCACTGACCCGTTTCACGCCCCCGTTCACCGTTGCGCCCCCTCAGGAGACAGAGTGGGAGGTGAGCAATATACACAGGTGCTACGCATGACCCAGCAGGCAGCAGGCAATATTCCAGGCTGGGACGCGCCCAGCGAGCTGGGGCAGCCCTGTGGCAGGACCGTTGTTGGGAAGCCACAGGGCTGACGGGAGTCGGGGTTGGCGTGCATGCAGCTTCTCTCATGCCGAGCCGGGCATGCAGCTGTCTTCCAACCTTTAGCTTGCTTCCTGTCTCAGTTCTCTATGCCACCTCACAACCCTACCCTCAGGGTGGCATCTTCAGCCTCAGGTTCACGTTTACAGGTGCGCCTGGGATGTGGCGGCCTCTTGCTGGACGGATGGGAACACGACGCAGGGCGCAATATGCATGAGCGCTGCGGCCGGGTGCCGTACAGTACCGCGCCGTACACGGACTGTGACCGATTTGGTACCGGGGCGGGCCACAAGAGCCTGTGAGGACACGTGGGCGCAGCCTAGCTGCCGTGCCCAATCTTTCCCCTCTCACTTTGGGTTGAGTTCACACAGCTCTTGGGGGGCCGGTGTCCGGAGGGATCCCTGTAAATGCACCACTGCTGTATCTTGGCCGAGAACCTGGGCCAATCTCATGACTGTGGCGACGCAACGCTGCTGGCGTAGCACGCCTGGTCGTGCTACCCACGCACACCAGTGGTTTTGCGCACGCACGGCAACAAGCAGCTGAAGGAGGGCCCTCGCGCCTGGGAACTCGTGTGCTATAAGCTGGCCTTACCCTGCGCTGCTGCTCCGCCGTATTGCCTCATCTTCCCGACACACACCGCTTCCACACACTGCATACCCGGCAGAAGTGATGTCCACCACCCGCGCCTCCCCTCCCCGGCCCCCTGCCCCTTTCCTTACCCCCAGAGCGCTACCCCGACAAGCCGCCCCGCGTGCGGTTCTGCTCCGAGATGTTCCACCCCAACGTCTACAGCGACGGCAGCCTGTGCATGGACGTGCTGCAGGTGGGGCAGCAGCTATGTGCCGTGTGGCTTACGTGTGGTACGTACTTGTGCGCACCGGCAGTTGTGCATCAACGGCCGTGGTGTCGCCCGGCGGGCAGCGGTGGCTGGTGGCGGCTGCTGGTGGCGGCTGCTGGTGGCTGGAGGGCCGGAGGAGGTGCTCCCGTGTCCGTGCGGGCCAGCACTTCGTACTGCAGCAGGCGCAGCTGTGTTCAGACGAAGCCCAAGCGCAGGGGGTCCTTAGCTGCTGCTCCAGTCGCGTTTCTCTGCCCAACCAGACATGTCCTCCCACGCCCTTTGCCGTGTCGCGCGACGCCCCTGCCCCGCAGGACCAGTGGAGCCCCTGCCACAACGTGTCCACACTGCTGACCAGCATCCAGTCCCTGCTCACAGACCCCAACTGGTAGGATGGGGGGCTTGGGCCTGGTGTACATCGTTAGGCGTTCGGTGGCATTTCGTAGGGTGATGGCGTACCGTGGCGTCCAGCGGACGCACAGATGCGCACACAGCTTGACGCGCTCACAGCACAAGTGCGCACATAGCACACATCAAGCGCCGGAGGCTCCACTGCGTGCCCCTGACTGGTGCCATCACTGGCCAAAGCTTGCAAGTGCAGCAGCGTGGGTGCAGGCATCTTGGCTGCATACGGTGACAGCAGTACCGTGCGACCCCGCTGTACACATGGTCCCTGCCGTGCAGC
Source organism: Chlamydomonas sp. 3222 (assembly GCA_004335795.1). Taxonomy (NCBI): domain Eukaryota; kingdom Viridiplantae; phylum Chlorophyta; class Chlorophyceae; order Chlamydomonadales; family Chlamydomonadaceae; genus Chlamydomonas; species Chlamydomonas sp. 3222. The sequence goes on along the minus strand of QAXN01000260.1, from coordinate 2,068 downwards.
TCATCACCCGCCAACCCCGAGGCGGCGCAGCTGTACCTCAACGACCGGCCGGCATACAAGAAGTGCGTAGGGCGTGGGCTGTGGAGTGGGGGGTACGCGGCAAACGCGAGGTGTGGGGCGTGGGGGGTCGGGTATGGGGTGCGGGGTGTGTGGTAACCGCAGGGCGGCGATGCCATGGGGAGGGAAGTCCAGGTGGCGTGGGGAGAGTGGAGTGCAGCGTGTCGGCCGTGGACCTCGCTGGAGAGGGTGTGGAGGGTTGGACTCGTGGCGGGTAGCTGCGTTTGTTGCTGGCGTCCATCACCTGCGCCGTTGCTCGTCGCCCGCTCATTTGCTGTGCCACGAGTGTACCAAAGCACCCCTTGAGCAGTCTCGTGTTCCACCAGTTGTCCCCGTGCATGGTACCACGCCAGCGGCTGCACTAAAAACCCTACTCTGCGGCTGTACTGGTTTGCGCAGGCGCATTCGCCGCATTTCGGAGAAGAGCCTCGAGTACTGTTGAGGAGAGGAGCAGGGGATGGCCCCGGCGGGGAGGAGGGGAGGGCGTGGCATGGCGGGGGGGCGGGCC
>QAXN01000259.1:0-49118 GCA_004335795.1 Chlamydomonas sp. 3222 | reverse complement strand
TCCTTCTCTAGGTGTTCCCTTTTTGCAGTCCGGGGTGCGCTGGGTTTGGACGTTGGTGGTGTTGGTGCTTGCCTGTGCTGGTCGGGCCTTGAGGTCCCGCTGGCCTGTCCTCTCCCGTCTCTTTACCTGTAAACCTTTCCACAGAGAAAAAAACAGGCTGCGGTACACCAGGGGAGACCAGGGGAGACCCCTGGACTGCACTTCCAGGGGAGCTGGCTTCAGTGGCACGCTGTGGCTGGTGGTTGACGGCTATGGAGGGAGGGCATTAGCGGTACCGTACGGTAGGGCAGTTGGTGTCTTGCCGCAGCATAGACGTTGTCAGGCAGGGTAGCGCCCAGGGGAGAGCTCCCCTGGTAGCGCCCCTGTTCTCGCTAAGGCTGTGATGGAGACGCACTGCACCTGGCTGCACTGGTCTGCATGGCATGGTGTCAGGGTGTCGAAAGGAGAAGGCATCTGGCCTGGGCTGCACTCGGTGCCGTGCGCACCTTTGCTTTGGAACCCGGTTGCGCTTCGAGGAGTGCTAGCGGCACAATTCCCGTGGCGGCGTGTGCGTTGCCTGGCGTTGCCGTGAGTCCATGCCGCAGGCTCCAACCTCCATGGCCCAGTCGTCCCCAGAGCAGCCGCGTGTTGCAATATGCCAACCTTAGAAGGTACCCGACAACTATAACGGTTGCGTTGTGCCGACATGAACACTTTGAGGGCGCCGACCAAGCAGAATTCATGGGGCCTGACCATTTACCCCAAAACCACTGTCCGCTTGCTGTCACGACCCAACTTACCGCAGTGTCGCTTTAGGGTACGAAGCAACGATGGTACCCAGCCGTCCTCTTCGAAGCGACGGACGAGACCATCGCTTCCGTCGCTTCCGAAACACGACGCGGCTGGCCAGCGTACTCTGCGAGAAGGCAAGAGCGAGACATCAAAACCAAATACAGCTGATCCTACATACGTGGGAGTACTAAGCGGTAGTGGAGCTCGACTTTGTCGAGACGGCATGCGCAGCACGTTTCCCGAGGCGCAACTGGTTCCTGACAAGCCCGTGCCTGCGAGCTTCCTTCTTTGGTCTCCAGAGAGTTGCAGCTTTACGTCTGCAACGGCTCACCTTGTCGCCACCTCGCGGCACGGCCACCAGCTGCAGGGGCCCGTCACCTGGCGGAATGGCGGGTACGAACAGCGGCTCAGTGATGCGCTTGGAGTTCAAAAGGCGCTGAGGCCAACGCAGCAGAATACAACACGGCAGCTGGAGGAGGGGCAGTCACTGGTCCATACGCGGCTGGGGGGCTGGGCTGTGCTGTCGTCGTTGGAAACCACCCCCAGCTCTGCGTCCGCCAAGGCCCCCAGCAGCTCCCAACCCACAACCAACGGCCACCAAACCACCACCTCCCAGACCGGCCGTACGGCCCCCACACCTGCAACAAGTACCGCCGATCCCGGCACACCCAGCCGGCGACACCGCACGTACCGTCTGGACACCGGCTCCCCGCGCCCTCCCCGGCTGCCCCACGAGGTCTCCCTGCGCCTGGCCCCTGGCCCCGAGGGGGGCAGCAGCAGCAGCGTGACGCTGACCGCACCTCACGATACCGTGATGGCCCTGTGGCCACGGCTGGCGGCGCAGCGGGAGGCGGGGTCCGAGTCTGGGTCGCCCCACAGGCGTGGTGGTGGGGACGGCGGGGGTACTGGCGGCAGCTGGGGCGCCATGCAGCTGGAGGAGGTGTGGTACGTGGTGGGGGAGGGGCACGGGGGAGGGGATGTCGGGCATGGGGGGCAGGAGGAGCGGGAGGGCCGAGGGGTGGCGGCTGCTGGAGCAGCAGCAGGGGTGGGGGCAGGGGCGGGGCCGCATGCAGCAGCAGATGAGGGGGCATGGGCGAGGCTGTCGCGGCCGGTGGTGCGCTCTACGGTGGTGTTCCTGGTGGAGGAGGGCCAGGGACCTGCCGACAGCCGCGGTGCGACGGCGGGGGCATGCCGGGGGGTGCAGAGCGGAGGGAACGGTGGGAGCGGGGCAGCCGAGGAGGCGCGTGGCAGCGGCAACGGCAGCGGCACCAGTGCCCCCCGAGCAGTGCAGTGGCAGCTGGTGGTGGACCCCACCTCGGGGCTGCTGGAGGCGCTGCGGCAGCACCCGGGGGGCACACCTGTGCTGACACGGCAGCGGGCGGCAGCGCATGCAGGTGGGGCGGCAGGGCATGGAGAAGGGGCGGAGGCAGGGCCGGGGACTGCTGAGGAAGAGCGGGTGTGGGCTTGCTGCCTACCTCCTGCATGCGCCGCCCTTCCGCCCGATAAGGCATAGGTGCCCGAAGCTCCAGAACGCTAGTCCGCTCGCACGCGGGGCGTGGCCTGGCTGTTGGCACGATGATGGCCTGGCTGTCCTGGCTGTGCGGCGTGAACCCAGTGAGGCCGACGAATCAGTGCTGTACCGGTACTAAGCGTGGTATCGTACTCCTTTACATGGGGTGTGCGGCTGCGCTCATGGGGTGTGGCGGTGCAGCGTGCTCCAGCGACGGGATGGCTGGCGGTGGGGTCGCCGTTGGGCTTACGGGTTACGGTGCCGTGGAATTGTGCTGGTGACGGCCCTGCAGAACCTGGTTTGCGTGGAGTTGGTTGTTGCGGTTGCGGTTGCGGTTGCGGGGGATGTGCCGACGCGACCGCCGGGTTGGAGGCGCGCTGCTTCAGGGGCAGCACTTCTTGGGAGGTTGACCCACAGGTAGATCCAACTGGTGACCCGATGACCGTGTGTTACCCTCATGCGTTGTGCCTAGCTAGCTGGGAAGGAGAACGAGCTTCGCATGCTACTGGAGTGTCTCTTTGGTGCGAACGCTCGGGTTCAACGGGCTTGGTCGTCAGAGCAGGGTGATGAAAGGCCTCACGGCCGCAAGTGTGTACGCGAGTGTGTGAGCCCGCGTCCTAACCGCCATGCAGAGTGAAGCGTGACGTTTTTCTGCACTATGCTGCTAAGCAGTCATTCATTAGAAGGAAAGAGCGACACGTCAGCGATGAGCCACAAATCCATAAGTGCTCCGGAACCGGTCCTTGGAATTTGCAGAGGCAGGTGAGGCTACAACAAGGCCCTGATACGAGAATATGGTATTTGTGCTTATATGACTACACGAATGAGCAACCGACCGGAACTCTGAAAGCCTGAAAGCGAGCGTTGTCGACAGACTACTCGACACATCATTAACAGCGGCTGCCTCAACAACTTCTTGTGGTCCACATAAAATCTGCACCCAATTGCAGTGAAAAAGAAGTCCGCCTCTTACACCGTCGCAGTGACGGAATGGCCGAGGGGCCTCGCGACCCTTCAGGTCCCAAATGGTGTCTGTCTGTCACAGACGTCTCGCAATGGATCAGCCAATCTCAGTGTCCCAAGTTCCTTCGAATTGCCTTCAACATTCAGGAGGGTGACCCATCGCGAGACCTGTGGGGTCAGGAGTTGTTGACGCGGGGTGGGCTCACAGAGGCCGAGGCCAGATGCAACACCGTCGACACAGCCTACAAGGAGGCCGGAAGGCAAATGGAGTTACTGGTGTCCAAAGGCCTCCTTGCCTTCGCTCCAAGCGCTCCCTACCAAGATGACCCACCAAAGCCCGGTCACAGCTCCAGCCAAACGCCGTGGAGCAGCTTCATGCAGCTGCTACGGCAAGCCCTTCCCCCGGCCGAGGCAGGCGACCTCCCTGCTGACCCCACGCACAGCCCCGATACGGTGGGGTGCTGGGCTGCGGAGGTGCAGCTGCGCTGCATCCCTGTGCCCGGAAGCCCGATGGAGCTGAGCGGCCGTGCCGACTTCGTCTTGCTGCTGTGGCGGGGAGGCAGGCCTGTGCTGCGCATCGTGGAGTGCAAGGCCAGCAGCGACATGCAGACCAAGTTCGAGGTGCAGGTGGTGGCGTACGTGGCCATGGTGCAGCAGCTGCTGCGGGCGGAGGGGCAGGTGGACATTGGCGGCAGGTGCTGGGCGCCGGAGCAGGTGGCGGTGGAGTGCGCGCTGTGCGTCAAGGGCGTGGGGCGGCAGCAGCGGCAGCGGGCGGCCGAGGGGCGCGGCGACCTGGACGGCCTGACGGGGCCGCCCCTTCCAAGCGAACGGGTACGAACTGACTGCCAACGCAGCCCTTTATGTTGTTGCAGGCTACGCCTAAGGGCATACATCGAGTGCTAGCAGTTGTACAGCAATGGTTGCTCTGTTCAGAACATGTCCCATAAGACGTTACTGTCGGGACGTTGCCCTGCCCTGAAGTATGTAGGGTAGGCATCAAGATACATCTGCACGATTTGTACTGAGGTTTTTGCAGTAACTCGCTCGTACTGCAAGCCACAAGCGCTGGCGACGGCCTGAGCACACACCCCTCCGCCCTCCCTCCGTCAGACCTACTCCATCCAGCAGCTGCTCCGCTCCTGGCTGGCCGCCGACGGCCCCGTGCCCCTCGCGCTGGTCGGCCCCCTGCACCACCTGCCGCACAGCCTGGGCGAGCACTGCGCCACCTGCAAGGCCGCCCCCCTCTGCTGGGCCGACACCGCGACCCGCGGGTCGCTGCCGCTGGCGGGCGTGACTGTCACGCAGGCGGCGGCACTGGAGGGTGCGGGCGTGACCAACATTCGCGAGCTGGCGGCGGCGGAGGCCCGCGGCGTGCGGGTGGCGGGCATCCCACCGCACGAGCTGCGCCGCATGGCGCTGGTTGCGTCCATGCGGTTGGCATGGCACGAGGCGGCGGTGGCGGCTTCCGGGGCCACCAGCAGCAGGCAGGGCTCCGGGCAGGAGCCGCACGGGCAGGAGGAGCAGCAGCAGCAAGGCGCGACGCCAGCTGCGGGGGCAGCTGCAGCGGCGCCAGCACGGCCGTTCGAGCTGCTGCCTGGGGCCGCGCGCACGCGGCTGCCGGCGCACAGCTACAACCACGTGTGCCGCCCGACGGCGCCCGCGATTACGGAGGTGCGGCCGTTGATCCGCGTGTACGTGGCGGTGGGCTGGGATTCCGTGCTGCGGCGCGTGGGGGCCCTGAGGGCGCACGTTGCATCACTGCAGCGCGAGGAGGAGGCGGACATCATGGAGGTCATGCGGGCACCTGGAGAGGGCGTGGGGCAGGCGGGTTGGTCGCCACTGGCAGTGCCGGACTGGCGGTTGGATGAGGCGGAGGCGGAGATGCTGTGCAACTTTGTCCAAAGGCTAGTGTACCAGTTTGAGGCGGTGAGTAAGAGCAGGGCGTGCGGCCTGGGGGAAGGCGCGGCCGACGACCTCAGCGGCATAGCAGCGCACTTCTACTTCAACGCACGGGGCGATTGGGCCCACGTGCTGTCGCGCTGCCAGGTCCGTGAGGCACAGCTGGAGGCGGAGCTGTCTCAGGGGCCAGTAGCAGGCGGGGCCGGGGGCGGGGCCGGGGGCGCCGGTGGGGCACGTGGTGTGCAGGTGCGCCAGCAAGTGAAGCTGATTCGCTTTCTGCGGCGGCTGCTAACCACGCACTCCAGTATCCCGGAGCAATGCCAGCAGGTTTGGGAGGGGCCGCTGGCGGGTCAGTGCATGGTGAGCGTGGTGGAGGAGGAGGTGGCGCGTTACGCCACGCCCTGGGTGGGCGGTGGGCTGCAGGCCGCCACGGCCGTGGACTGGGCGGGGGAGGGCCCCGACCAGCTGTTCAGCTGGGAGCTGCAGCGGCCGGCAGGGAAGGGCAGCAGCGAAAGCAGTGGCAGCAGTGGTGGCAGCGCGGGACCAGGGTTGCACACGTGGGTGCATGAGCAAGGCCGGCTGGTCTCGGGGCTCTACATGCGCAGCGTGTGGCCAGTTGGGCAGCAGGGCCAGGGGCAGCAGGGGCCTGGCCGTGTGCAGCTGCGTCCCGACATCCCCGGCGCCCACCTGCCGCCCTCCCTGATCTGGCGGGTCTGGGAGCACGGAGGTGACCAGATGCTGGCCGATGTGTTGGGGACCCGCGTGCGCGCGCTGCGGTGGACGGAGGAGCGGCTGGAGGCGCTGGCGGCGCTGGAGCCCTCGGGGTCAGACAGGCAGTCGGACAACCCTGACACGGCGCACCTGGTCAAGCGGCAGCTAGACATGGGGCAGCTCATGCGTGAGTGCGCGTGGGACGAGAGGGGTGCAGGGGCCCAGGGTCAGGGCCAGGGGCTGGTGCAGGGGGCCATGGAGGTGTGCATCATCGGGAGGGCTTCGGAGCTGGCGCAGTTCTGGGGCGAGCTGCGGCGCACGCCGCCTGCGGTGCGCGCGCGCGAGGGCCGGGGGGCGGTGGTGCTGGGCAGCCTGGAGGGCCGCTGGGACAGGGGCAGGCAGGTGCTGGTGGGGCGGGTGCTGTGGCCGCAGGGCTGCAGCCGCTGGCAGGACCTGGAGGAGGCGACGGGGCTGGCTTCCGGCGACAGCGTGCTGCTGACGGTGGCAGGGCCGGACCCGGAGCATTGCCAGGGGCCCGAGGGTGCCACGGCAAAGCGCTGTGTTCTGGCACTGGTAAAACCCCTAGGCACGGCCAGGGCCGCGGCCGCTGGCAGCAGAGGCTTGTGGGTAACGCTGCAGCAGGATAGAATGCCCTACCCGGAGGTGGGCATGCCGCTGCAAGGCACGCCCCAGCTGTCGCTGCACCGCCTGCTGGAGCTGGGCGGGCCAGGGGCCATGCTGGCGGCGGACGCGGCGCCCAACATCTCCAGCTGGGTGGTTGAGGCGGTGCTGCAGCGGCTGCGTTGCGCCATGGCGGGCGGCGGCAGTGGCGGTGGCGGCGGTGCGTACGGCTTGTTGGACCGCCTGGCGCTGCCGGCGGACCCGGCGGCGGACGCCAAGGAGGACGAGGACGCCGTCCGCTCCGGCACACAAGCCACAGCGGCGGCGGCGGCGGCGGGGTCGGGGGCTGCCGGCGGGCAGGCTGCGCCCATGCAGCTGCTGGCCGTGTCCAAGCAGCCTAATGCGGACCAGGAGGGGGCCGTGCGCGCATTTGCACGTGGGCCGACGGCTGGACCGCTGGCGCCCGGCGGGTCTGGAGCCGCGGGCAGCATCGTCACTGGTCGCGGCGGCAGTGGCGGCGGCAGTGGCGGCGATGTTGGGTGGGAGGGTGTAATCATGCTGCTGCAAGGGCCCCCAGGCACCGGCAAGACGGAGACGGCTGCGATAGCGGTGCTGCAGTGGCTGGAGGCTGCGGTGCCCGACGAAGGCGGCTTGGTGCTTGTCAGCGGGCCCACGCATGCCGCCATCAATGTGGTGATGCTCCGGCTTGCGGAGCTGCTGCAGGAGGTGAAGCGCGGCGCGGGGTGGCGGCCGAACGGGGATCTGCGGCTGGTGCGCGTGGGCAAGGAGAGCAAGCCGGGGCCGGGCGCGCTGGCTGCTCGCGAGGCCATGAAGCAGCTGGGCGTCAGGATGGCTGACACGAAGGCGGAGAGGGACAAGGAACTCACCAGCAGGTAAGGGCGTGAGGGCGCAAGCGTGAGCATTGGGCAAAGGGCAGTAATTGCAGGGTGCGTGCAAGCCTGTGATCTGCTGAGGGCACGCCAGGGCAGGCACGAGGAGCGTGTACAGGCTGGGGGCAACAGTGTAGGTGACGTTCCAGCGCCCATGCCAGCACCTGTAGGCAGTGCTTGGCATGGCTTGTGAGCGAGGCGCACGCAGCGGTTGACCTCCTCAACACCCTGCGCACACCTATATATCGCACTGCCCCTACTGGACACTGCATCGTCCCTCCAGGTCCTACGGCGAGTGGGTGGTAGCCGGCGGCACCACCCGCCACCTGCTGACTAGAACGTGCGCCCAACAGCGCGTCGCTGCTGCTGCTGGACGAGGCCAGCATGATGGCCGGCCCGCAGTACCTGGCGCTCACCACGCTGCTGCGCGCGCACGCACAGATGCTCACGGCAGGGGACCACCGGCAGCTGGGCGTCATCAGCCAGCACGACTTCGCGGCAGAACGCCGCCCCGCCGTGGTCCGCTACCGGGCCTACCTGAGCGCCTACGACTACACGCGGCTGCTGTGCAGGGCGCCTGGCAGCGGCGCCGTGTCCCGCGCGCTCAGCTACACTCACCGGCTGCCCGCCGCGCTAGTGGAGCTGCTGGCGCCAGAGTACGAGCCGGACGGCATCAAGCTGTGCGGCCGGGAGCCGGAGCCGCTGCTGCCGCTGTCGTCAGCGGCCGTGGGTAGCCCGTGGGAGGCGCTGTGGGCGCAGGGCGGTGGGCCAGGCGTGCCGGGTAAGCCCACGGAGGGCGTGTTCCTGGTGGTGTACGACGAGGCGGCGTCGGGGTGCACCAACATGCTGGAGCTGGAGCTGGTTCGGCGCATCATGGAGGCGTCGCCGTGGCATGCACGAGGAGGTGCAGCGGCGGCGGCGGCGGCCAGCAGCAGCAGCAGCAGCGGCAGCAACGACAGCATGCCGAGCCTGGGAGCCGCCTCGCAGCAGCAGCTGCAGCAGCGGCGGCAGCGCCAGGGTGGCGGCGGCGGTGGCAGCGTGGCGGTGATCACGCCGCACCGGGCGCAGCGGCGGGTGCTGCAGGCGCTCGTGCGGACCCACGGCTGGGCTGGGTGCCGCGTGGACACCGTGGACAAGATGCAGGTGGGCTGGGAGTAGGGGGAAGGGCAGGCCGGAAAGGCCTTGGAAGGGCATGGCAAGGTGCGCCGGCAAGCGTCGCTGTGCATGTAGCGTCTGTGTTCACAGGTATATGCGCCTGGCAGGGTCTGGAGAGAGGGATACAAGGCCCTCGCTGTAAGCTATGCAGCACATGCGGATGCTGCCGCTGCCGCCGCAGCGGACAGCGGCTCCGGCTGTTGGCTGGACCGGCCCAACCCGCGGGTCAACACCACCGCCATACCTGGCAGTGACAGTGACACGCCCCTGTGCAACCACACCTTTACCCACAGGGCGGCGAGGCCGATACCGTCATCGTCTGCGCCACCGCCTCCGACCCCTCTACCCTGGCCGCCAATCCCTCCTTCTACGCCGACATGTCCCGTGCCCTGGTGGCCTTCAGCCGCGCGCGCTACCGCCTAATCGTGGTGGTGGGCCAGCAGCTCCTGATCCACACCCCCAGCGAGCACAGCCACTTCCAGGGCATGGCCATCTGGCGGCGGCTGGCGGCGCAGTGCCAGGTGCGCGGCAGGCAGCTGGGGCAGCAGCAGGTGCAGCTGGAGCGGCAGGTCAACTGGCAGCAGGGCGTGCAGCAGCAGCAGCAACAGCAACAGCAACAGGCGCGGGGCACGAGCTACCTGTGTCAGGTGTTCCAGGCGGTGCCGAGTGAGCCGGGCACGCAGCAGGGGGCTGTGGACGTGCCTGCAGGCAGCACTGGCGGCGGCTCGGACGGGGGTGGTGCGGGCGGCGGGGGCGCTGCAGGCCGCATGCCGCCCTCCAGGGCGCTGCACGTGCCGTGCGGGGATGCCTGGGACGGCGGGCTGTGCGGGGTGCGAGGCGTGCGCGGAGCGGCTGAGGCGGCCGTGGGGCGTGGGTTAGGCGGGGCCATGGGGCGTGGGCCGGTGCAGAGCGGACGCACGGTGGTGGGGATGGAGATGGGGGCGCGGCAAGAGCCGGGGAGCCAGCGGACGGTGGTCGCGAGGGCGGTGCCGCGGGAGGGGCACGCTGCGACGGTGGTGCTGAAGGGTGCGGGTGTCGGGGGAGCACAGGGGGCGCGGGGAGTGGGCCGCGCGGTGCGGGTCGTGTGTTGAGGTGCCTGGATAAGGAACGGGAGGCAGAGGAGGCACGGAGCTGGAGAAGGGATCAGTTCGGGACCCGGACTTATTTGTACCACTCGTCCAGACAGATGCGCCGCATATACATGAGGGGTGCGAGGGCCAGCCACTGTCTTGGTGTGTGTCGCCTGGCTGACAAGGACACGACGGCACGTCCCGACAGAATGGGGGCGGCGTGGTGCCACTATGACCCATCGTTGTGTGACCGTGCTCTTGAGTGCAATGAACCGAGTATTGATTAAGGGAAGGGCTGCAAGAGTTCCAGAAGGCAAATTCTTTAATCGAGTGTGCATATCTAGTGTTGTGCGCTGGTTCCTTCATAGACCTGTGCAGAGGTCTGCGTTGGTGGACTGCGTGATTGGTTGACGTCCCTGCGACAGCAGGCAGGAGATGGAATGCCGTGGCGGCGTGGGGAAGCTTCGGTAATGGGTGAGGGTTGAGGCGTGCGTGGGGCAAAATGGCACGCAGTGGGTAGATGTGAGTAGGTGAGAGCTGGTGAGAGCTGGTGACGGGCCCTGCCGCATGCAATCGTTCATTCGTGTTGTACGGGTGGTGGGTGGCATGCGACAAGGACAAGCGAGCTTCACATCAGTGTGTAGGGTCTGTCTGGCACGGGCCGCATTACCGTGGAAGAGGGCAGACGGTGCATGCATGCATGTGCACGCACGCAAGGGGCACTGCAGCTGTCCTGCACGTTGCAAAGTGCTGTGTTGGACAGGCTGGATACGTAAGGTTGCAACCTTGCCTTGCTACACTCACGCTTTCTGATGCTGGCCCAAGTCACGTTGGGGAGTGCGGTTGGTAATGTTACGGCAGGGTGCCATGCCACGTACGGTATGGCAGCCACACCCCCCGGGAGCCAAGGGGTATGCATGGACTCCCGTACTTTCGGTTCTGTGGTTGCGGCGCAGTATCTTCCCGCCGAAAGTCAACTGGGCCCAGCCATGTCCCCAAGGCACGAAGTCACGAATGCTTATCAAAGCAAGCAACTGACACCCCGATCCGAGAATGGGTCGTCCGCACTTCTTTCAACAAGTCCACAAAGGAGCGAGGCCCCACGGACGGCTCGGACGGGACTCTGTGTCCACGACCGCACTGCCGTGCAACATCCCTCCCCCGTCCCACAAAGCATGCCACGCATATTACCCCTAGAGCGTCTCGGCTGCCGCCGTCACCGACCAGTTGGCCCTACTTGGGGGAGTACCGGTACAACCTGGTACAACACCACCCCACTTTGCCAGTACCGTACGTACGTCGAGTCCACCTTCCAGTCGCGCTTTACTCCGTGCACTTAAATTATCAATAGACGTTGCGTTTCAAACTGCGCATGGTCAAAAGCAGAGAAACGAGCCAAGACGGTCCAACCGCGTGTGCTGCGCTCGCTGGCGGAATGCCCACCTGCGTACCGGTATGGACCATCCATGCCATGACGCCACCAAAGACCCAGCTGCAATGCAACGCTGCCCACCTAGTGCTGACATCCAGGAGTCCCACGCCGAAATGCTTGCATGCAGTCGTTGGACGCGCACACCTGCGCACACCACACCAGCCTGGGGCCATGGCGTGCTACACGCACCGTGCTGCACACGACTATGCCGTACAGGCCCGGGAACCCGTACCGACCCGTACGGACCTACACACGTGTAGAAGGCCCGTAGCAGCTCCGCATTTCGCCAAAAGAACAAAATATACTATGTGCACCTGCACACGTCCATTTCTAGGCTGGGCACGCTACACAGCAAGTCCGCCGAGCGGTTGGTCCAGCCCTGCCGCAACCAAAAGCACACCCGCCACCCAGCCGCCTCACGCCTCGGTCGTCCGCACACGGGTAGCACAGGCCGACCCCGACGAGGTGATGGCCTTGGAGAGTGAGGCAGGTGCAAGATTACGTCGAGTCCATCGAGCCTCTGGCAGTTGCACGTCCGTGTCTAGACGAACTGTTGGGGTGGGGTGGAGAGGACATTAAGCAAGTCATCGAAAATGAAGGTAGACCGCATAGGGCAGCACCAGCAGCACATGACTTTGCAGGGCTGCTGGCTGCCGTGCAAGCAAACCGCTTGCCACAGACGCCAGCACCCGGTCGCCTGGTTGTGTCAGGCAGCTCATTTTTCGTGGCCGTGGGCCCGTCCTGGTCCAATTCAACGCAGGGCTAGCGCATACGGGCACGAGCCGCAAACCCATGTACATGCACAGGGCCTGCACTGCCCTCGCGCCCTGCCACCCACACGCAGCTGCCTGCGAGCCCACCACCGCCAGCCAGCAGTTTCCACGCTAGCCGACTAGCACCCAAAGTCGCTCATTTCAGTTCAGCACCCAGTGCGTACGTCACTTGCGCAGAAACCTGGCCTCGACTCACCCACATTGGCGGGTCACAGTCCGCAACGCCCACCTCCACCTCCACCTCCGACCCCTTGCTGTTCCTCTTCCTTCTCCCCTTGCTTTTTCCCTTGATACTCCGCCTGCTCTTCCCCTTGCTGCCCCCCTCCTTGAGCACCTCCCACAGCACGTTCCCGTTGTCGCACATCCTGATGGGCCGCGATAGCTCTCCGCTGTACCTGCGGCTACTCCCCGCAGCCTGCACCTCCACCCGCAGCCCCTGCCGCGCCGTGAACAGGGTCACAGGGTCCCCGCTTACTGCCGAGTGGCACAGGTCAAAGCCGGACGCGAAGGAGGCGCGGTGGGAGAGGAGCTGGCCGTTGGGCCACTGCACCTTGGCCGTGCACCCGTGGCCTGCAGCAGCAGTCACCCGGGCGTAGGAGGATGTGCCGCAGCGCACGATTCTCATCGATCGGCGATCATGCAAGTACCACCATATGCCGCATAAACCCAGGTTTGGACAGATAAAGCGATCCTGCAATCCGAGAGACGACAGCATGGCGTTGTGCCGTAAGGGGGGTTAGGTGCACATGACCGCCCTTGCTGCGGCCGCAGCAGCCACCGCAGGCACGCGCCTCCGATACCAGTATGCTACGTATGGCCAGCCTGCTTTGATGCAGAAACGCGACGTATGACATGGTCCCGCGATATCGTACATCAGCACAGCCCCGCCATCGCATGCACAGCTCATGTCACAACGCCCACCTTCCAGCTGACCGCAAGTGCCTCCCTGGAGCTCGGTCTCGGCCCCCTCCAGCAGCATGCTGCCCACCCCCGGATCCGCCCCGCCGTACATCCAGTGTGTGCCGCGCTCCACCGGCATGCCACACGCCCCAGGTCCTGACCCCTCCGATCGTCCAGCCTTGCCCCAGCGGGCCCCTCCCACCACGGGCGCCCCGCTGCTGTGCGACAGCTCCAGGTGCACCAACTGGAAGCTGCCCTTGACCTGGACTTTGCCCTTGCCCTTGCCCTTGACTTTGACCTTTGCCCCTATGTTGTATGTCCTCCGGGCCCCGCCCTCCCACTCCACCAGACACGTGTCTCCTGGCTCGATAACTTGTATGATCACGCCCACCTGCGTAGATGGCAGCACAGCGCCCGCTAGTAACGTATGTTCTACTCCTACTGGTTTCAAGGCAGCAGGAAGTCAACGGTATGGCTCAAGCATGGGCTCCCTCCAAACGAGGCACACTGCACAGGGCAGCGCTGCCGTAGGTGCTGCTACACGTTGCAGTGGTTGCTCCACAGTATCAGGTGACACGTCCACCGTAACGCATAACCCTTCTACACCAGCCGTACCTTGCCCGCCCGAGGTGCGCTTCTGCCAGTTCGATACCCGTCGTACCCGCGGCGCACCAGCACGCCAGTGGCGGCGGTGTGCCGCGTCACCGGCACGCCCAGCCGCGTGGCGTCGTACGGCAAGCACTGATGGCCGCACAGCAAAGCACAGAGAGGAGCAGGGCTGAGGGGCACATGGAGGCTTGCAGCACGCATGTGGTGTTCAGGAAGGGCCCCACAGGCGACCAAGCATCCTGCACCGCACCCCACGCCACACCTGCCAGCGGCTGGTGCCGCCCTCCACGCCTCCGCCCGCCACGCTGCTGGCCAGCTCGCTGGGGTGGAAGCTGCCCCGCGCAGGGCTGGACAGGGACCACACCTGCATGGGTACCACAGGTGCGCCAGGTACCGCAGTGTCGATGGTCGGTCACTTCAACCATTTTAGTGGCTCCCCGAATGCAAAGGCATGCCTCATTGTTACAGTACGACTTTCAGTATGAGCCAGGTGGGTGGCTTCGTGGCTGCAATGCTGACGCGGACTGCTTTGTCACGAATGTGCGCGCCACACCTCACGGCTTGTCAAGCTGTTCCCATGCACAGCCGTCGCACCCAAACACGCAGCAGGCAGGCAGGCGCCCATGAGAGGCAAACAAAGCCGGCTGTCCTACTGTGGACGGTGCATCGTTCAGTAGCACGGCGGACGTACCTGGAGGCGGCCCCCCGTCCTGTCCGACCCCAGCACCACGCCCTGGGTCCCCGGCGGCATGTGGGGGCTGCCGCCGGCGACGACCCGCACGTAGTCCATCAGCATGATCCCCCGGTCTAGCTCCGCCTCCTCCTCCACTTCCTCTTCTTCCTCCTCCCCCTCCTCCTCATCCTCCCCCTCCTCCTCCGTCGCCTGCCCCAACCCTGCCTCATCCCGCTCCTTCTCGTCCTCCGGCTGCTGTTGCTGTTGCTGCTGCTGCAGGCCTGTCGCGTCAGGTTCCTCCTCCCCTACTACTACCCAGGCAGCCTCATGCTGCCTTGGAGCCGGAGCGGCGGCCTTTCCCCCTACACCGGCGCCAGCTCGCATCCCCGCCTGCTGCTGCTGCTGCTGCTGCTGCTGCTGTTGCGCAATACCGGTGTGCCCCATTCCCCAGGGGAAAGCTGCAGGCAGCTGCTGATCAGCCTCCGGGCCCAACCCAGGCCGGCTCGGCACCCCACAGGCCGCACCATCCTGCCCAGCCACACCGGCAGCTGCTCCTGCCGGCGGGTGGCCCAGCACCTCATGCAGCAGCAGCTCAATCCGCTGGTGGGACGCCTCCAGCCGCCCCAGCCGCTCCTTGATGTGCGTGCACTCGAGCAGGGCGCCCTCCACCCGCACTGCAAGGCTCTCATGCTCCGCCTCCAGCTGCTCGAGGGAGGCCCTCGCGGCCTGGGCACATACCGTGAAACAGCACGTGCCGTACGAAGTACCGAAGCAGGGTTGCTTGTCGGCTAGACGATCATGATAAGCTTCACGGCAACTGGCGCCTTGCGACAACTAACCGGTGCTGTGCGGATGGACGGAACTGCACGACAGAAGAGTCATCGCCGAAGAGGTCCTACTTCATACGATACGATGCACCGTATTCAGCCCCCCCGCCCCTTGATCCCTTGAACTCACCCCGCCCCACCTACCTGCACCTCCACCAGCAGTGGCTTCAGCGCCTCCTGTTGCTGCAGTAGCAGCACCTTTAAAGCCTGCTGCTGCCGGGCGTCCTTGGCGCCTGGCTCCGTGGCAGAGGCGGTAACGCTGCTGCTGCTGCTGCTGCTGCTACTGCTGCCCATGCTGGCATCGTCACCTCCACCCGCCGGCTGCAGGTGTAGGGCTGCCGCCTGCTTTCCAAGGGTGTGGGCGTCGTCCCTCGCCGGCACACGCCCGCCCTCCGTCAAGCCTTCGCCACCTGACAGCTGTGGGCAGGCCGCCTCCTCATTGTGGCTGCCGTCACGGCCACTGCTGGCCCAGGCGGCGGTGCTGTCGTCGTCGGCACCGCTGTCGTTGGCGTTGATGCCGTCACCGCTGATGCTGTTGCTTCGGGTGCAGCACGACACCGCGAGCTGACACCTCTTTCTAACACCTGTGTTCCTAGAAATGAAGCGCCGTGCATGCGAAGGTAACGCGGGAGTTTGCTGGGCCAAGGAGGTCCAACGCCAAGGTCGCATGGCCGGCCCAGCGCAGCGGCCGGTCGCGACGCAGCAGGAGGACGGCTGGGCGTGGTGAAAAAGCATTGTGCAACAAGCTTCTGCGGTTGACCATTCAAGCTCTCGAGCCCAAGCGCACACGGTCTGCTATTGGTGAGCTACGCGAGGCAAGTCGCGCCCATGGGTCACAAACGGCCAAGATCGGTAGTGCCGCTGGTCGACCGACCAGGTGTATTGCACCGCAGAGAGCAGAAGAAGAGTGACAGATTGGGCATCACAGCCATCACTTCATGACTGTGTTGCAACGGTCACACGGTCCATCCCACGATCCAGGGGAGATCCACGAGGAGATCCCTTTGCTGTGTGCAGGCTGCAGGGGTTATGTTCTCCTGGCACGGTCACGGCCTTGACCCTGGTCTGCACCCCACGACATCAACTGGACTCAGCCACCCACACGTACTTATTTCGAACTGCTCACATCCCTGCCACACCTGGTTCACGCCGTACGACAAGCCCGCTGAGCCGTCGCTCAAGCAGCCCAGAAGCCGAGAGAACTCTCGGGAGTTGTGTTGGCCCATCTTCCCACCGCTGGCTGCCGGCTCATGTCATCGCTACGCACGAGGTCAGCACCGCGCCTCGAGCCCACGACAACTGCAAGCAACACATGTACTCATGCCCTAAGCTTTTAAATGCAACATTCGCCACCACCCGCTGTACTCGTAACGTCGTAAGTCATAACCTGCACTCCAAGTATACTCGTCTCCCTCTCAGCATATGTGCCAACACCCATTCTCACTCGTCAGTGACGCAACTCAAGTACACAACACAATGCATGCACGCACCTCGCAACGCTAGTGGCATCCTGCACGGCTGTCAGACCGCGGACCAAGCGCACGCGTACGGCACACGCACCGGCTGAGATGCTCAGAGGCCATTTGCTACGGGTCCAGCGGCTGCCCAGCCTGTGACGCGCGCTTGGGCGTGCCCACCGACCCAGTGTGTGACGGACGCTGCTGTGACGGCTGCCGCAGCATTGCCCCCGGGGCGCTTGTGTGCACCTCCTGCCGCTGGGACGGCTGCTTCACAAGCAGCCCGGGAGACCCCTCCTGTGACACCCGTTGCTTCGAGTCCTGCCTCGCCAGCAGCCCAGGAAGACCCTCCTGTGACACCCGTTGCTTCGAGTCCTGCCTCGCCAGCAGCCCAGGAGCCCCTGTGTGAGACTCCCTCTGCCTTGATTGTTGCCTCACAAGCACCGCGCCGCCTGTCTCAGATCCGCCCTGCTGCTGCGGCTGCTGCGGCTGCTGCGGCTGCGTCGGCTGCTGCTTCTGCAACAGCCCCAAGCCGTCAACCGACTCCCGCAGCTGCTGATGCAGCACCAGGGCAGGCGCAGGCATGCCCACACCCCCGCGTGATGCATCCCCCGTGTGCGAGCCCCGTGGGTTGGTGGCCGTCGCCCGCGTGCGTGCCAACGACCCCAGCGCCTGCAGCACCACTGGGTGCTGCTGCACCGGCACTGGCGCCAGCTTGTGCGGCTGCTGCTGCTGCGGCGGCGGCGGCAGCTGGTGCTGGCGGAGGGGGTCCTCCCCCGACGCACGTAGCCCAACGCCGTTTGGCACCACCGCCGCCGCCGCAGACGGCGACGGCAGCTGATGCTGCCGGGAGGGCGGGCGTGAGGCGGATGAGGACGAGGAGGCCGGCCGAGACGGCGGCTTGGGCGGGCGCGGAGAGGGCTGTGGCGGCGGCGGCGGCGGCGACGGCGGCGCGAGGAGGATCTCCTTAATGGCGTCGTCGGTGGCCACATCGAAGGCGCTCTTGCCGTACTGTGGGGCGTGCCGAGGGTGTCGTGTGCGTTAGCTCATACATCAGTGCACCTCCAGGCCGCAATCCTCGTAGGAAGCAGGGCACAGTTGGGCAGGCTACCTCGCCCTACTACGGGGCACGGATACCCATGTGCATGCCGTTGGACCTCAAGAGTGCAGACTGGACTGAGCGGTCGAGGCGCCGAGCATGTTGCACGAGAGAATTGCGTTGCGCTGCGCTGCTGTTCGGGTAAGGCTCCCAACACGCAGCAAGGCACCCACCACGTCCCGCGCCTCCACGCTGGCTCCCGCCACCAGCAGCGCCTCCACCACCGGAAGGTGGCCCTTGAGGCTGGCCCACAGCAGGGGGGTGCGTCCAGACTGAGGGGGCGGGGGGCAGGGGCCGGAAGCACGGATAGCTTGCAACACCGGCAAGCCCAGACACAGCGACGCTCGTGCTTTGGTTGCTTGGCCTGTCCAAGCTCTCAGCAGAATGCCATGCGTAGGAGCACCCTGGTTCTGCGGTCCCCTTGTCCGCCTTGCCATGCTGCCCGCTGCGGCCCGTGCGGTGGGCCTCACCTGGTCCGGCAGGTCCCTGTCCGCGCCCGCCGCCAGCAGCGCCTGCACCACAGGCAGGTGGCCGTGGTAGGCGGCGGACCACAGCGCCGTGTGGCCGTCCTGGGGGCCGCGGGGAGGTTGCAGCGTTGGTGCAAGGGGGACGCAAGGGGCAGGAAGTTCAATTGCGCGCAGCCAAGGCAACGATATGCAGGAGTAGGTAGCTGGCGCATGCCTTCGCCCGAATCGCCTTCAAAACGCAGTTGTTAGCCCCGCTGCACAGCGCTGAAGTGGTGCCGCGCAGCACTGCGGGCAACCTCCGCCCCCCGCACCTTGTCCCGTGCGTTGGTGTCCGCGCCTAGGTCCAGCAGCAGCTGCAGCACCGCCAGGTGGCCGCCGCCGGCCGCGGCACCCAGCGCATTGCAGCCGTCCTGGGACGGGCGGTGGGGGAAGGAGCGTAGGAGGCGGCACAGGAACGGAAAGCAACGCTGCCGGAAGCTGCGAAGGCGATCACTGTCAGTTTGGGGCCCCATGGACCATAAGTGTATACAGACGGAGTACGGTATGCAGGCAAGGTGCGGCGGGCAGGAGGGATGGGTGCGCTGGATGCCCGACCATCTTTGCAACACGCCGGCGCGAACGAGGCTCCCCTCACTCACGTCGTCGGCCGCCTCCCTGTTGGCCCCCGCCGCCAGCAGCACGCCCACCGCCTCCAGGTGGCCGTTGCGGCACGCCCACAGCAGCGGCGTGCGAGACAGCTGAGGGAGGGGGTTACGGGTGGGGAGGGTCGCGTCTCAAGTGACAGGGGCAGGCCAACGAGGTATGAGGCGAAGGCAGAGGAGGACGCAGAAGGCCCTGGCACGGTAGAACGGTAGCAGGTCACTCAGGCGCTGCTAGGGGCCCCACGAAGCCCCCAACACGGCATTCACGTTCGTACAGCTACTCGCTCTGCCCCCACGCCACCTCCCGCCGCGCACGCTTTCGTTGGCCCCTCCCCACAAGATCCAACTCTTCGGCCTGGTCCCACTGTACGCCTTCCCACCCGCAACCTTGCCCATCCGCCGCATTCGTATGTTGACAGTGACACTAGGACCTGCCCCTGGCCCTCTTCCCTCCACCACTCCGCTCTGCGGTTGCCCACCTTGTCCCGTGCCTCCAGCTCCGCGTCGGCGTCCACCAGCGCGGCCGCCAGCG
This sequence comes from Chlamydomonas sp. 3222, assembly GCA_004335795.1. Classification (NCBI taxonomy): domain Eukaryota; kingdom Viridiplantae; phylum Chlorophyta; class Chlorophyceae; order Chlamydomonadales; family Chlamydomonadaceae; genus Chlamydomonas; species Chlamydomonas sp. 3222. Next base: position 30,118 of record QAXN01000259.1, on the reverse strand, counting down.
CCACGTGGCCGCCCTGGCACGCCACGCTCAGGGCCGTGCAACCCTCCTGCACAACGGAGTTGAACACCACTCATGTCTGAAGGCGATCCGTTCACGCACTGTGGGCACGCGTGTGTGCGTTTGTGTGTCTTTGTGGCCGACCGGGCAGTCCCGTACACGCTGCTGTCAGCAAGTCACAGCCCTCACGTGTCGACGTTGCATGACTGGAACGGGGATGACAATGGGTGTGGGACGGGTGGAACAGAGGCGAGTAAGGGTGCGATTAGCGCCCTGCAGCCCCGTCATTGTCAGCACCCGACCCCCATGCTCCATCGCGCCGTCCTGAGATAAGAAATGCTGTCACTCCCACCTTGTCCCTCGCCTCCGTGTGCGCGCGTGCCGGCAGCAGCACCTCCGCCACGTCCTGCCGCCCGGCCCGCGCCGCCAGCAGCAGCGGCGTGCAGCCGTCCTGCGGCAGAGCAACACGGAGGGCAGCATGATGCGAATAGTGTACAATCAGTATTCAAACGGGCCCTGGAATCCTGCACGCCTTGTCGCCGTCATGAGCTGCAGCCCTTACCCAGGCAGCCCCACAGTCGACAGAGTCATGCACATGGCCTCCAGTCTGAAAGGTCCACAGCGCCGCCGTGTTCCCCTGGCCTGCCCGCTGTGCTCCCCTTGTGACAGCCCTCCGCCCCCGCCCCCACCTTGTCCTTTGCCTCCCTGTCCGCGCCCCCCTCCAGGCAGCGCCGCACCGCGTCTGCCAGCGCAGGGCTGGACGGGCTGAGCAGCTCGGGAGGCGGGCCCTAAGGGAGGTACACAGGCAAGCTGCGTCGGTTTCCAAGATGGCCACGCGGGGCGCACAGCGGCAAACTGGCGGCAGCACGGACGTGCCGGACTCTCACCACCAGTGCTCTGCTGTTGAACTACAGTACACAACCTGACCATTCAGTGCGCTCGGCAGCGCGTGCAGCAGGACAACAACGCCACCGCACCTCCTCCATGCCCGCCAGCGCCCGTGACACGTGCACATCGCCACGGAGTGCCGCCCACACGGCAGCGGTCCAGCCGGACTGGGGAGGGGCAAGCGCGGCAGGCGTTAGCGAGAGCACTGCATAGGCTGTTGCGCTTGCCCGACCTCGCTTTTGCCGATTGCGCTGCTGGCCACGACTCCATGAGCTGTCACAGGCAAGTGGAGACAGTGGAGGCAACAGCGCCAACATGGCCCAGCGCCCCAGGACGCATGCGGCCATGCAGGCAACCTGCCCAAGTCCGGACTGATGCCGCTCGGCGCCTCACAATGCCGCGCAGCGCCGTACCTTGTCGGGTGTGTGCAAGTCCGCGCCCGCCGCCAGCAGCGCCGCCACGACGTCGGCATGGCCGTTCTGTGTGGCCCACCACAGCGGGGTGCGGCCCTCCTGCAGGTGCAGGACATGGAGAGCCGGCTTGCACACAGCGGGGTAGGTGGGGCAGCGGCAGCACACGCAGGAGAGCTACAAGGAAGAGAGAGTGAGCGCCTTGTGGCAAACGGCTGTGGTTCGCACTTGCGTCCGCACGAGGTCTTGCGCTCCCAATCTTCGCCATGAGGGCCGGCAGCCCATTCTCACGGCTAACCGTCTGGCCCACGGCCACGAGACTTACACCTCTCCCAACCTTACAGTCGAGAGGCGAGCCATGTACATGGGGGCCTGGTGTTGCCGGAACCACCTCCCCAGACGTCCGCGTGCCAATCCCTGGCGCCACCAACACAATGAGTAGCACGGGCAGCGCAGCGCAGCACCCCTCCCCGCCCCTGCACCTGCACCCACCGTGTCCTTCGCCTCCCGGTCCGCCCCCGCCGCCAGCAGCACCTGCGCGACCTGCACCTGCCCCTTGTGCGCAGCCCACCACAGCGGGGTGCGGCCCTCCTGCGACAGCAACAGCGACAGGAACAACATTTCAGTCCTTTAACCTTGCTGCAAGTGAGCGGCACGTCCGGCTTTCACAAATCCTACGTACCAAAGTGCTGCCCCATGCCCAACGCGGGCCAGCGCCCCCTTCCGGCTCGCTATCCAACCAGTGCCCCCTTTCTTGCTCCGCCACACCCAGCTCCCGCACCTTGTCCCGGGCGTCCTTGTCCGCGCCCGCGCCGAGCAGCACCTGCACTGCCTCCACGTGTTCGTGCGCGCACACCCACCACAGGGGCGTCTGGCCGTCCTGCAGGGCATGGCATGGAAGGGTGGAGGGGTGGAAGGGAAGGTGGGCAGCACGGGTGGCTGTAGGCGGCAGGTGCCGGCAAGGCAGTGGCAAGGCCCACGCGCGGCAGAGGTACTGTCAGTTGCATCTCACAAGCCTAGCATGGGCACATGGCGGGCACATGGCAGGCAGATGCGCTCGGGCAAGCAGCGGCCCCCGACATCACGCCAACCCAACCTACCTGGTCCCGGATGTCCTTCTCTGCCCCCGCGGCCAGCAGCACCCGCACCACGGGCATGTGGTTGTGCACGCACGCCCACCACAGCGGCGTGCAGCCGTCCTGCGAATGAATGGTGCAAGGCCCCCCGCCGTGAGGACAGCGAGAGGACGGGTGGGCTAGCCGTCGCACGTAGTACTCATTGGCTTCGAATGGATAGCACGGCTGCTACACAGTAGAGATGTCTTGATTCGAGTGCATCGCGCGCACCTGGTCCTTGGCCTCCATGTTGGCGCCCGCCCCCAGCAGCTCCTTGACCACCTCGGGGTAGCCGTTGTGGCTGGCCCACCACAGCGGCGTGCGGCCCTCCTGCAGCGTGCGGTGTACCGGACCACCAGAGTCCGAGTCAGAGTCGCAGGCGCAACGGGTGGGTGCATGGTGTGGTGCATGGTGTGTAGTGCGGTCATGGCAGTGGAGGCAGCCTGCTGCGGGTGGCGGCAACTTGCCTCTCCAAATAATGCGCTGTCCAAGCACATTCTCGCAATTGCAAAGGATACCGGTAGAACATAGTAGCACCAAGACGCTAAGCTTTACATGCACTCTAGAGAGAACAACACCCCTGTCACGCAGCGACGGATTGCTGCCGCCTTGCTCGTCTCGGCTGCGGCCCCCATCGCCCTGGCCTCTCGCGCTTGCCCGCTGCCCGCTGCCCCCACCTTGTCCTCCGCCTCCCTGTTGGCCCCCGCCGCCAGCAGCAGCCGCACGATGGCCACGTGCCCGTTGCGGCTGGCCCACCACAGCGGGGAGCGCTCCTCCTGAAGGGCGGCGTAACAGGCATGGCGACACCACCTTGTGCATTCGACGATCAGCACCAGTTCTCCTACGTCCAGTCCCATCGAGCTTTGGCGTGTGGGGAGCATTGGTGCTACGGCCCACCCCTCTCACCTTGCCCCGCGCGTCCTTGTCTGCGCCCGCCGCCAGCAGCGCCTTGGCCACCTCCGTGTGGCCGTTGTGGGCCGCCCAGCGCAAGGGGGTGCGGCCGTCCTGCAGCCAGGAGGTGGAGCCAGCCGAACGCACATGGTTGGGACACTGGCGGGAGGTGCCCGGTGTGCATTTGGGCACTCCCCACACCCTGGGAGAGATGAGCGGAGCGCAGTGCTTCCCCAGCCCTGTAAGCCGCAGCGGGCGGGTATCCTCGTGTACGACGTTCCAGACCAGGTTTAGGTACGTGAGGTCACATGCACACAGTCCCATGCACATCCTGCTCCCCTGCGCCGGGGCACACCTTGTCCTTGGCGTCCTTGTCCGCCCCCGCCGCCAGCAGCACGCGCACCACCTCCGTGTGGCCGTTGCGGCTGGCCCACAGCAGCGGAGAGCAGCCGTCCTGAGGAGATAGAGGCGGGCCAGGGGCGGGAAGGCGCAAGCAGAACGGTGTTCTAGACGGAGAGCCACAGGGCCGAGGTGCTACTGTGTCGCCTGGGAACGTCGTCCGTACGGTACGTCTGCATCGCAAACGGTGCGCCAAGGTGTTGGGCGGTAAGGGCTGAACCGCCCCGCCTTCCTGTTGTTACTGCTGCAACGTGAGGTACAAGAGGCCGTGGAACAAGCGGTGTGCCTCCAGGAGCAACCAGCTCCGTTGCGCAGGCTCATGCGACATGTGCTCGAATTGGTGAGACTGCAATCCTTAGTTCACAGTCAGTGCGGGGCAGTGATACGGCAACGGCACCGGAGGCGTCGGCAGCGGCCTGCTGGCGGCGGCACCCACATCGTCGCGCGCGTCCACGTTGGCGCCCGCCCCCAGCAGCACGCTGCACAGCCTGCCGCTGCCCAGCCGCGCCGCCAGGCTCAGCGGCGTGGCGCCGCCCGCCTCCGCGTCTCGGTAGTTGGCGTTGGCGCCGCGCTTCATGACGTACGACACGGCGTCGGTGGTGGGAATGGGCTGCGGGACGCAGTGTGCGGGGTGAGCACGGGGGTAGAGTCCGGTGAATGGTCTTTATGGGCATCTAACTGGTACCGGTGATGGCAGCAGGGAGCACGCATCATTGCCCCTTGACGGCTAATGTGCCACTCCACTTGGCAAGACGTGGACACCTCGCATGCCGCTGCCACCCGCAAGCCCCCTGCCCATCCTCTGCACCCACCTTGCCCTCCGCCATCAGCTCCATCAGCTCCCTGCTCACGCCCGCCGCCCGCTCCTCCGCCTCCGCGATCACGCCCCGCACCGCGTCGCTGGTGGCGTACTGCGCCGCCGTGCGCCCGTCGCTGCCCTGCACGCCCAGCAGCGTGGCGGCGGCGGCCCCCGCGTGCCGCAGCAGCACCACCATCGTGTCAGCGCTGCCGCCGCCCGCCGCCACGTGCAACACGCCCTCGCCGCGACCGTTGGTGCGACGCAGCTGCGCGGCGGCGCCCGCCGGGCCCGCCAGCTCCAGCAGCACCTGTACGCACAAGCCGTGGCACGCACGCGTGTCACAGGCAACACGTGAGGTAAGGCCAAGCCTGGCATCTGTGCTTAACTGTGCGAGCTGGGTGGTCCAGCAGCTGGCGATGAACAGCGCACTGTATGCTGCCAAGCATGCATGACTCAAGCGTCGGCGTGTCGTGTTGCTCGCCACGCGTCACGCCCCGCCCGCCTTCAGCCCCGCCCCGCCGCTCCCCGGCCCAGGCACCTGGCAGGCGTCCCCGTGCGGCTGCGAGTGCGCCGCAGCGTGGAACAGCGCCGTGTTGCCGTCGGCGTCGACGGCGTCCAGCGCCGCGCCCAGCCGCACCAGCACCTGCAGCGGGAGAGGTAGCTGCAGATCGGTCCAGGCTGGTGGGGATATGAGGCACGGGCGGTGGTTACAGGGTGTAACGCGATTTCGGTGGGTCGGGAGGCTGCTGCTGGGCCGAAGGGAGGGCAGCGTGAGGCGATGGCCATGCAGTGCATGCAGCAGGGCGCACGCCCCTTGCATCGCCCGCCCAGCTCCCGCTCCTGTCCTAGGGCTTAACAGAGCACCCGGCACAGGCCGTGGCGGTGGAGGACACGTGTCTGACCCCCCTCGCAGCAAGCATGCCACGCGCCTCGCGCCCTGACCCCGCCCGCCCCACCTTGCACAGCTCCGCGTGCCCGCCCCGCGCCGCCAGCATGAGCGGCGTGAGGCCGCTGGCGGGGTCCACGTCCAGCACGTCCGCCCCCTCCTGAATCAGCATGGAGCAGTCCTGCAGAGGCGGGGGAGGAGGTGCATGTGCATTAGCGAGGGGGCCTGGTTGCAAGGGCCACGCCGTTCTTTATTGGAATGATGAAAGGCAGCAGACCTGCGGGCCGGCCTGACACCTCAGCGCCCACAGGCGGCCACCATGTGACACAGCCACCGCCCTAGGCAGCTGCCCTGCCCAGCCTGCGAAGCCACGTGCACCTTCAGCGGGAGGGAAGCGTGTTCAGGGGCGGGAGTGCAGCTGTCCGAGCTCAGCAGCCATGTGCATGCCAGGCCGCGCAGGTGCCTTCTTCGCTACCCACACCCAAGCAGCTGCCCAATGAAAGCAACCACCCGTTGGCGACCCACCTGCACGTCGCCGGTCGACGCCGCGTGCGCCAGCTTGGCCTGCATGGCGGCCCGGATGCCCTTGAGCAGGGCCTGCAGCCGCCGCTGCTCCCAGGAGCTGAGCAGCAGCTCCTCGGGCGGCGGCAGCAGGTCAGCGGGCGGCAGCAGCAGCAGGTCGGCGCCCTCCACGCTGCCGCTGGCCTGCAGGTGGGGCCACAGCCGCTGCGGAGAGGGGCCAGGGTCGGAACCCGGGAGCGAGGGAATGAGATGGGGTAGAGGGCGTGGGCAGCAGCGGTGCCATTGTATCGTGCGGTCGTAGAGCGGTCGTGGAACAGAGCGGATATCTGGAGAGGGCCGCGCCTCAGGTTACAAGCGCACCGGTGCGGCCCCCTGTCGGCCCCACCTGCAGGTGCGACCTGCCCAGCACGTCCAGCATGGGCGCGAACAGCAGCGGCGCGGCGGTTGCGGCGCTGAGCGGCGGGCCGTCCTCGTCGCCCTGCAGCGCCTGAATGCCGCGCTGCAGGCGGTGCAGCATCACGGTGGTCACGCCCTCGGAGCGGAGGGCCTGGCGGGGCGGCGGAGGTGGCGGCGGCGGAGGGGCAGGGCGGGGTTGTCCGGGTGGGTATCAGGTTGATGGGCCAATAGCCAGGGGAACTGCGTGGACTGATAGGCCGACGGTAGATTTCGTGACGCATGCAGACACGAGAGCACAAGGAACGATGGTGCGGAGATGCGGGACCAATGCAGGATAGACGTGGCGAGTGTGCGGACCCAGGGAGCGTCTGCAGAACCGACGGCCGACACGGCCCCTCCGCTGGGGCAAGCAGCCACCGCATGTCGCCCCTACCGCGAAGTCCTCTGGGCTGAGCGCGTGCAGCTCGCCAAGCTTGGCCACCCGCCACTTGTCGCACAGGATGGGCACCAGCGGGCCCAGCCCCTGCCGCTCCAGCCACTCGGAGGCGGGGGAGGGCCCAGCGGAGGCGAACTTCGCGCCGCCGGGCCCGGGGCCGGGGCCGCCGTCCTCGGGCGCGGGAGCCGACATGCGGGGCTGCAGGGGTGGACGGTGCGGCAGGGGAACAGGCGTCAAGACAGCACAGGTACGCTACGAGCGTTGTTTTGGTGTGGGCGGAGTGGGCTGCACAGGACGTGGGGATGATTTCAGCCACAGTATTGGCGCCTGCATGCGGGGCAAGAGAGGCTGGAGGGTACGGGGTCGCGGGTTTGGGCAAGGCACGCCAGCGGGCAAGCAGGAACCGTGTAGCGGCTGGGTGGAGGTCAGGTCAAACGAAGTGGACAAGCAGTGAGGGGCAAGCAGGGAGGGGCAGTGGGTCGTGTCCCCGAGGCTGGTGGCGCAGGCGCAGGCGCATGGGGGACGAAGTCGCAGGCACCGTGTGTCCCACCACCCAGCTCGTGGATGCGTGTACATCCAGCTTGCTATGCGTGCTACCACACGGCAGCGCCAACGGCCCCCATCTGGTGCCCCCGCAGCTGCCCCTCGGCTCACCGCGCTGATGCAGGTCTTGTCCGCGCCCGCCTCCAGCAGCGCCTGCACCACCTCCGCATGCCCGTTCATGTTGGCCCAGTACAGCGGAGTGAGGCCCTCCTGTACGGCAGAGTACGGCAGAACAGTACTTCACACCAAGCGTAGGGGTAAGGTTCGTTGAAGTCCCGCAAACCGCGCTGTGCGACGGCATGCGGGTAGAGTGCAGGGGGAGGGGCCCAGGGGGTCACCCCCGATGTAGCGCGTGTATGGGCATGGGGCTGTGTCGTGCCCGCCGCCCACCTCGTCCTTGGCCTCCATGTTGGCGCCCGCCCCCAGCAGCTCCTTGACCACCTCGGGGTAGCCGTTGTGGCTGGCCCACCACAGCGGCGTGCGGCCCTCCTGCAATGTGCACAGCAAGACATGTTGAGGCCTTGAGCATGACTGCCGGAGGGAGGCGCTCCGCTCCCTGCCAAATGTCGACTTCTCACACAGGCCCCAACGACGGTACTACTGTGTGGGCTAAGTCCTGGTGCAACCGCACCGTTTTTCACAGACGGTGCCCCAACGGGCACGCTGCATGCAGCACGACGTGGACAGCATGCAATGCACTGAGCGCCATGAGCACGCCACCCCAGCTGCCCCCGGCCCAACCCGGCAGCCACCCCTTCCCGCCACGCCCCGGCACCCCTCCCCCCGCGCCCACCTTGTCCTTGTTCTCCTTGTCCGCGCCCGCCACCAGCAGCAGCTTCACCGCCTCCACGTGCCCGTTGCGGCTGGCCCACCACAGCGGCGTCTTGCCGTCCTGCAGGGTGCAACATAACTGTGTCATCAGTGCGGTGCGGACACTGTGCGGAGCGGAGGGCGTTGGAAGGAGCAGCGTGAGGGATTCCGCACACCTCTCAGGTCGAACCAGGCCCCACGTAGACCCTGTACCATACGGGGCCTTCTTGAACCACAGTAAGGGCTTCCACAGCTTGAAGAGTGACATTATGGTTGGAGCAGGAACCAGTTGCCGTCCCACCGCCGGACCACGCACCTTGTCCACGCCGTCCTTGTCGGCCCCCGCCGTCAGCAGCACCCGCACCACGCCCGTGCAGCCGGTGTGGCTGGCCCAGCGCAACGGCGTGCGGCCCTCCTGCACACGCACACACGCAGGGAGAGTTTGAGGGTGTCCTAGGTCGTTGTTAAAGCCGGGCCGCCTTGGCAGCGGGTTACCCGCCTACTGGGAACCGGGATCGAAAGCAGCCCGAGGACAGGCAGCTTGGCGCTAGTGGCGCGCAAGCGTGAGCTCCGCAAACCAAGGCTTCGTGCTCAATGCGGTTGGAGTCGTGTCCTGGGCCCACCTTGTCCCGCGCGTCCTTGTCCGCCCCCGCCCCCAGCAGCGCCTTGACGGTCTCTGCGTGGCCGTTGCGGCTAGCCCACAGCACCGCAGTGCAGCCGTCCTGCAGGGCCAGGGGTACAGTGCCTCAAGTGGGACACGGTTCTTTGTTTAGCCGTGCCAATATCATAAGAGGAAGCGATCCGTGCCATAGTACCTCCTGCACAATTGATCATGCGCGCGTAAACCCAGCCGAGCCGTTCGGTTTGGCAACGCTAGGCAGCAGCCCGCCACCAGCATGCCTGCAGCACCAGGACTCCCACCACCAGCGCCTGCAGCACAGGATGGCCAGTCCAGTCCCCGCACACGAGTGTACACTTCCCCCCACGCCCCGCCCAGCCCCACCATCGCCTCTTCACGCCGGACCACGCCTTCCATCGACTGCCATGGTTGCGGCTTTGGTACGGCCCCTCCCTAACCCCCCGCGCCCCACCTCGTCCCGCGCGTCCTTGTTGGCCCCCGCCGCCAGCAGCAGCGCGCAGGCCTTGGGGCTGCCCAGCTTGGCGGCCAGGATGAGGGGCGTCACGGAGGGGCAGGAGGAGGATGGGTCCCGGAAGTTGACGTTGGCGCCGCGGCGCAGGAGGTCCGCCACCGCCTCGGGGGCGGGCTGGGGCTGCGGAGGGGTGCGTCAAGGAACATCGAGATATGAAGCAACCAAGTACATCCATGGAGAAACCTCCAGCGATATCGCCTTTGCATTTTGCAACACAGAGGGCAGATACGTGTGCAGGCCAGGCTGAAGCTCAAGAGACAAAGACACAGGAGGTGACTTGCATAAGCAAGAATATTAAAGCAAGGTGACCGTCAAGCGCGTACGGCTTGACAGTACCAACCCAGAAGCGGCTCTCCAGCCCAAGCATGAGGTGCCTTTCTGTCCCACCCTCCGCCCGCACCCCCCGCAGTCCGCCACCCACCCTGCCCTCCCCCAGCAGCTCCATCAGCTCCCTGCTGGGCGCCGCCGCCCGCTCCTCCGCCTCCGCAATCACGCCCCGCACAGCGTCGCTGGTGGCATGCTGCGCCGCCGCGCGCCCGTCCGCGGCCTGCGCCCCCAGCAGCGTGGCCGCCGCCCCCGCCGCCGCCCGCAGCAGCACCTTGAGCGTCTCCCCACTGCCGCTCGCCGCCGCCAGCATCACCGCCGTCTCGGCCCTGGCGTTGCCCCGCCGCAGCTGCCGCATCAGCCCCGCCGCCCCCGCCAGCTCCAGCAGCGCCGCACACGCCTCCGCCTGGCCGTTGGCCGCCGCGTGCATGAGCGCCGTCATGCCCTCGCCGTCCGCCGCCTCCAGCCCCGCCCCCAGGCGCGCCAGCACGCAGCACAGCTCGGCGTGGCCCGAGCGCGCCGCCAGCATGAGCGGCATGAGGCCGGTCACGGGGTCGGCCCCCTGCACGTCCGCGCCCTCGCGCACCAGCATGGAGCACTCCTGGGGCCGGGCGGGGGTGGACGGGGATGCGGGTGGGTCAGGTGTGCTAGGGCTGCAAGAGGTTAAGACATGCACAGGCGGCGGCGAGTGTACGTCCCAACCCCTTCCATCCTGCTGCCTAGGGCACTCCCGCCGGGGCCCACGCGGCCAAGCTCCACGCAACACCATGCACATGGCGCTCAACAGCCAGCATACCCCACACATCCGGCCTAGAGCACTGCTGCAATGCAGTGCGCTGCAGACGGCATGCAAGCAGACCGGGAGGATTGCTATGCAACATGTTAGCCACGGGCCCTCGCACCGGGACTTGAACCCACACTATCCGCTGCCGTGCACCCAGTATCACCGAAGGCCCGTACCACCCGGGCCCCTGCCGCGCACCTGCACGTCCCCCGCCACCGCTCCCTTGGCCAGCTTGGCCTGCATGGCTGTGCGGATGGAGCGCACCAGCGTCCCCATGCGCGCCTGCTCCCAGCGCGTGGTCTCCAGGACGGCGGGCGGCGGCAGCAGGTCGGCGGGCGGCAGCAGCAGCAGGTCGGCGCCCTCCACGCTGCCGGTGGATTGGAGGTAGGGCCACAGCCGCTGCGGGGGCAGGCAGGAGGGAGCAGCTGGGCTTGGTATGTGAGGGAGGACCAAGGGCGGCACATTTGGTTTGCTTGCACGGCGCAGGCGGCAGGATACACGATGGCCACACGCCGTTGTGACGGCCTGGTGGTGGTGCTGCGGCAGCCGCCCCCACCTGCAGGTGGTGGGTTGCCAGCACCTCCAGCATGGGCGCGAACAGCAGCGGCGCGGCGGCGGAGGGCGGCAGCGCCGGCTCCTCCTCCGGCAGCGCCTGCACGCCGCGCTGCAGGCGGTTCATGACCACCGTGGTCACGCCCTCGGAGCTCAGGGCCTGCGCACCGGGACCGGGACGGCAGCAGTCAACGCAGGTGCAGAGAACACGAGTTGCAGTCTCCAGGTGCAGGCGCAATAACGAGGACGATGGGCACACCCGGGAGTCTTGGTAGCATGGGTAGCACGGGTCCTTAAAAGAAGGAAATGGCTAACAGGACCTGACCTGGAGACGCAGTGCTCAATGTCCGTCGCGCTTTGGGCACCCCCAAAAGGATGTGATCCTTACCTTGAAGTCCTCTGGGCTAAGCGCGTGCAGCTCGCTGAGCCGCGCCACCCGCCACCTGCAGGCCACAGGCGCAGCGAGGGCAGCAGGCGCTCGCACGAGTACCTTAGTATAGTCCATTCCGGGGCTAGCGATGCCAAGCCAACCCGGAATCGCCATCGCTACGGTGTGCAGGCCGCCAAAAACAAGTCACTTTAAACCGCCCCTACCCTGTACTCCATAAGCTCTGCCCCTTAACCCACCTGTCGCACAGGATGGGCACCAGCGCCCCCAGCCCCTGCCGCTCCAGCCACTCGGAGGCGGGGGAGGGCCCGGCGGAGGCGTACGGCTCGTCGGGGCCCTCTTGGACGGGGCGGGGCTGCGGGGCACAACGAAAGGGCACGAAACGGTCGCCAAGGTGGGAGGGCCTCCAGCGGGCGGGCTGCCACTGCGGGCCTTGACAAGCCTCTACGTACGCCCTTCCTCGCGGCACCTCGTTCCCTCGTTGTGCCCCTCGCCCTCACCGCGCTGAGCGCCGCCCTGTCCGCACCCGCCTCCAGCAGCGCCTGCACCACCGGCGCGTGGTCGTGCACGTTGGCCCAGTACAGGGGGGTGAGTCCGTCCTGGGGGGCAGGGGTGTCGACAGGGAAGTGTGCGGGTCACTGTAGGGCCGCACTCGGCGTCGGTCAAGGAGCGGAGAACGTCCAGAGGGGGCTGACCAGACGCTGAGCATCCATGCTCGAGGCCACACCGGCAAGTGCCAGGAGAAAAGCCATCCTCGTGTGTCCCTAGCTGGCCTGCATGCCGGTAGCCCCCTACGACACTACCTGCAAGGTCTGCCACGTGCCCTGCGTCCCCTGCTCCGTGCCGTACGCACCTCGTCCTTTGCCTCGGTCTTGGCTCCCGCCGCCAGCAGCGCAAGCACCACCGGCAGGTGGCCCTTCTGGGCGGCCACGTGCAGGGGAGTCCACTTGTCCTGGGGGCAGAGAGTGTGGTAACGGTTGGTGACGTTGGGGTGGGCTTGTGGGGCAAGGGGCCGAGACGACGAGGAGGGAAGTCGAGACCAGGAGGTTGAGGGGTAGAAGCATGCAGCCGACACGTGATGGTTACAGAGTACCCGTCCACTTTTGCTCCAACAATATCGAGTCAACCCCATTTTTCGCTGCATGCGGCGACTCCATTCCAGCTTGCATTACCCGGCATGTGGACTAGAATCTGAATTCGCGAACGCACCGTCCTCCCCCTTAACGTTCCTGCGATATTGGGCCCACCCCCCTCATCTCTCAGCCTGGCTTGCCAGAACCCCCTCCGAGGCCCCTAACCCGCAACCACCTGGCTGCATGCCTCCCCGTCAAGGTGTGGCGCCCACCGACACGACACGTGCCCCATGCCCACCATCCCGTCCGGCACCCACCCAACCACCCGGCAACCCCCGCCCCACCTTGCCACGTGTCTCCAAGCACGCGCCCCTGTTGAGCAGCGCCTCCACCAGCTGCGTGTCGCCCGCCTCCGCCGCCGCCCACAGCTCCCGGCTGTCGGCGCTGTCGGGGTGCGCCGGGCCCACGCGCAGCTTCTGGAACATGCCGCGCCGCAGGTACGCGATGCGATCCCCGCCCGCCACCCGTACCAGGTCATCCAGCGCCGTCAGCAGGCTCTGCTCCGAGGCGCGGTCCAGCTCCTTCCTGTGAGGCGCAAGCAGTGAAGGTGTGAGCTCCGACAGCAGGCAGTGGGAATGTGGTGATGGGATGAAGAATTCTCACAGGGTGTGCAAATACCCGAGCCTGGAGGCGCGGTTCAGCTCCATCTTGGAGAGTACAACGGCGTTCGTGGGGTGGGGAGGTCGTGCGGCGAGGGGCCGGCGGGGCGCCACGCGAGCTGAGGGTCGCGGCGAGGCCCTCAGGCTGCTTGGCGGAGACGACGACAACAGGGATCGGACCTGGGCAGGGCCAGTGCACCCCGCCTTCCCCCCTCACCAGCAGAAGTACGAGTACACGGCCCACACGCGGTCCGAGTCGTCCCAGGCCTGGGGGGGGGGCGGAAAAACATTAAGGTGGAGTCATGAAAGGCTTGTCCAGGCGTATACGAGGCAACGCAGCAGGTCATGCTGCCGTCCTGTCTGTCCTGCCTCATCCCGGGTGTGTGCGCCTGACAGGCAACGGATGAGCTGCAGCGCTGCCTGTGCACCACTGTTGCACGGCCAATAAGAGGCACGCAATATCCATCCACGCTATGCTGATGCTTTGACAGATGCGCCGTCCTTGGCGTACGGATCAGCGGGTCGACGGCGAGCAAGCAGGGGCGCACAGCCCACCTGCCCCTGCCCGCCCCCGGGCCCACCTGGTACACACCGCTGAGCGCCTCGTTTCCCAGGTAGGTGTTGAGCCACGCGCGCGTGGGCGCCTCGTCCAGCCGGCCCTTGCCCTGCGCCTCCCCTCCCGCGCCGCCCGCCCCCGGGCCCCCCTGCCAGATGGACACCGCCATCTCGCACAGGTCCGCCACGCGCTCCTCCAGGCCCTCAGACACGATGGCGCTGCCCGTGCTCAGCACCTGGCATGGATGGAGCAATGTACTCGGAACGTGTAAGGCGCTGCGCAGCAAAGGACAATTTGCTCAGACGAGCGAACTGGTAGGGAGGCTCGGGGCAGTGCGGAGTCAAGTCTCTTGTACCAAGGTAAGGAGCACGTGCACGCGATGGCGCTGCCGGTGCTCTGCGCCACGGGCAAGGCGAGGGGAGGGGAGGGGCGGTGTACAGTGCTGCATCCAAGTCAAGCCGCGTGCCTGCACTGTGCACCCCCAGTGGGCCCTGAAGGCCCTCCAGCCCCGACCCCGAAGGCCTGGCTATTTTGCACCAGCAGGTGGAGACGGCTCGGCTAGCCGTAGCACACGACAGCACTCAGCGCCGGCAAGCTGCCCACCTCCGCCAGCGGCCCCAGCAGGCCCTCCAGCGCCGCCGCCGCCTCCGGGCCCAGGATCTTCTTGTAGATGGCGGAGGCGGCGCGGTCCTCCGTGGACTTGAGCATCGCGTCGACCACCATGCCAATCCTAGGAAAGGGCGAGGGCGGGCGGGCAGCAAAGGGGCCAAACGCAAGGCCTCAGTCACAGCGATTGACAGGTCACAACGTCACCATGACAGCTATGCATGTCCTGGAGCACTGGGAAGGCGTGGTGGTGTTCTGCGGTGCGGTGCGGGACAGCAGGCGCGTATTAGTGTTGCCACAGCACACACACGTTCCCCACGCACGTGCCGACACGCCGTGCTGCCGGGCCACCCTGCCCCTAGCCCACCAGGCCTCCAGCGACAGCCACTGGCTGAGCTGCTCGCTCCTGCCGTGCCGCGCCATGCGCTCCGCCAGCGTCCACACGCGGCTGAAGTACTCCCGCCCAGCCACCTGGCGGCAGGGAGCGTGGGGTCGTTGCAGCGCGCTTGCAGCACGGGCGGCGGGGTGCAGGAGACGGCATGGGGACCAGGCAGCGATGTACATGCTCACAGGTAAGCAACCCATGAGCTCCTTGCGTCTGGTAGTGACAGCATAGGTTTCCCATAGGCGACGCCATTAGAGGAGCCTGCCAGCATCTTCGGCCGGCCCACACCACGCGCAGTGCTGCCGAATCCGCTTCATCCCCGAGCTACACGCCATCCACGTCTTCCTTGGCCGCACTGTGTGCAGCACCGCCGTGTGCCTACCCACGCCCCCGCAGACCGCCCCCCCTCCCACTGCTGCCCCCACCGCCGCGCCCACCTGGTCCTTGGCCATGATGCCGTCCAGCACGCTGACGGCCGCCGCCGCCGTGGGCGTGGGCCGCTTGGCCATGACCATGCGCGCCAGGGCCAGGATGGCGCGCACGGGGCCGCCCTTGGGCAACTGCCCGAAGGTGGGCACGATGAGGAGCAGCCGGGCGCGCGCGTAGAACACCTTGGAGCGCAGCACCTCCGTCATGGAGGGCGCGCTGTACTGGGGGACGCACGCCCAGTCTGCGGGCCGGGGTTCAGCAGCGGGCGTGTGCGTGTGCCAGAAGGCAGGGAGGCAGTTGCTTGCTGCTGCCGAGCATGCCTTGAGCCACGTGCCTATAGTACGCTTCACCTGACCTCCACCTTGTCAGCCACCATGGCCAGCCTAGCCTCGTCTCCACAGCACAGGCCAGGCCAGGGCGGGTGTCCAAAACGTTTGCAAACACACTTGAGTGACGCCCTTTTTCAGTACACACCAAACTGCGTGCTCACCTATCCACACGTACTTGAAGCCGTACTCCTCCTTGGCGTACCGCAGGTGCGCCGCCAGCTCCCTGAACTGCGGCTCCGTCATGGGGCTGAAGGAGGCGGTCAGCGCCGCCGGCTTGCCTGCGCCCCAGCGCCACGATACCACCGCCGTCTGGCGCCACAGGTCCTCGTCCGTGTTGCTGTACGGCAGCTCCAGGCACTCGGTGTTCTCCACCTGGGGGGCGGGGGAAAGGGGGGTCCAGGCGGTGGGGCGGGGGCCTGAGTGATGCCGGCACGTGCGGTCACTAGCACGGTGGTTGTTGCGCCAGTGTCGCAGGACACAACGCTCGGTGGGCCTCCACGCGTGCGGGTGCTGAGAGACCACGCACCAGCATAGGTGCCCAGCCGTCAGGCGTGGATGTTGCGTGCTAGGCGTATGCTGTTGCCGGGGGCCAGGGAAGGCATGGGTGCCTGGCACGTGCTGCTCTACCGCACGCCCACCGCATGCGACCGACCTGAGGGACCTTTCCTGCCATGGCCATGAGCGTGACCGGAGCAGCAGGCCAGGGTACTCCTGGTTTACCTAGTTGCGTTGGGTGCTGCCTGCAGCTCTAGACGTGCCAGTCTGCCGTCCGTCGCCTCACCTGCTCGTACACCCGCACGGTGCCCCATCTCAGCACGGCGTCGATCATGAGCAGCCGCATGGGCGCCGTGCTGCGGGCCACGAGGGAGCGGGGCGGCGGGAGGGACCGTGGGCAGCATGTAGGTGCCAGGCAATCAGGCCACATCCATAACGACGCCCGGGCTTGCCTGCGCCCATCCGCTGCGCCTGCGACGCTTTGCCACACGTGTGGGCCACATGCGGGCCCCAGGCACGCGGTTGGCGACAGCACGTTGGCACGCTGCCTGCCCTCACGGGGCTGTCGCCACGACGCCCTTTACCACACGCGGCGCACAGCAGCATCCCGCTACTGCCCTGCCCGGCCTGACGCGAGCCGTGGTGCACCTGCTCTGTGGTCTTAGCCGGCAACCCGTGGGCCGCACCCCTGACAGCCTGCCCCCAAGCCCCCACGCTACTACCTTACACCTATCTCACCGTCGCCTTGTCGCGCTTCACGAGGAACATCGGTGCTTTCCTGTCCACCTCACGCGGCGCAGCACTCCCATCCCCCACCCCCCGCCCCCTACCTGATGTCCGACGGCATGCCGTGGTGCAGCACGGCAATGGAGGTGGGCAAGTCGTCCAGCGTCTTGGCCCGCCCCTCGGGCACGATGCGGATGGTGCCGGCCGCCAGCAGCTGGGCCCCGCCGCCGGCCGCCGCGGACAGGTTGCTGGTAGTCTTGGTCAGCAGCGCCTCCGCCTGGCAGGGGCAGGGGGATTGCAAGGGCTGGGTCCGAGGGCAGGGCCCAACAACTGAAGCGTAGTCTGTATGCAGGTGTCCAAAGCCTTTTTAGGCATCCTGAATTTCAAGTACTGGTGAGACAGCTGTCGAAAGCCTTGAGGTGTAACCTGCACGCTGAGTCCACCTGCCGCGCGCGCCAGGGCAAGAGCCAGGGCCAGGGCCAGGGTCCCAGCTGCCGCGCCACCTCCCGTCCGACATGCAACGGTCCAGCAGCACGTGCTGCTGCACTCCTTGTGGCACGCACGCCCCACGCGGCCCTCCCATGGATGCGTGTTGCACCCAGGCAACCGTTCGACACGTGGCGGGGCCCCCCTAGGCAAATCCCTGACGTCCATGCTAATGCTGCGCCCCCATCACACTCATCCCTTTGCTTAGGGTGTAGCATATGTTGGCCTACGTGACACCGACTGCTAACCTGGCTTGTTGGCAGACAAGGAAGAACGTCTGCCCTTCATACTTGGCTGCTGAGCCAACGCCCCGCCCCTTGCCCCCACCTGCTGCACCAGGCTGCCCGCCCGGCACACCGACCATGCCCCGCCAACCCGCAGCCCATGCTGTCCCGGGCCCCCACTGCCCCCACCTGCTGCGCCAGCGGCACATCAGGCTCAGCGTTGTTGCTGGAAGGCCGCGGGGAAGGCTCGCGGGGCGCCTGTGGGGAGAGGGGCGGAGCGTTACCGAGCGGGCGGCGTGCCAGACTGGCAGTCCGGCGGGGTACGGCCGGAAATTGGAACTGCAAACCTGTCCTGTAGCCTCGCAGCACCTTCCCTGCAACGCTTGAGCGCCATGGGTGGTGGCTGATGTCCCGCCCTGCGACCCCTGGAGTTACGTACTGTGCTCCGTACAGTCCGTCAGTCCGTACGTACGTACTGTGCTCCGTCCCAACGCCCCGGCCCCAAGCCCCAGCACGGGACACAGCCGGCAGCCCTTGCGCTGGGCAGTCCCCGTGCAGCCCCGCATGCCACCAGGATCCAGCCACAGCGCCCTGTCCCTAGCGCACGTAGCACTGCCTCCTGCTGCTGCTACTGCCACGTGTGGGGCAGCAACGGCCCACCTGCTGCTGCTGCTTGAGGTGCTTGGAGCTGCCGCCCCCGCCCCCGCCGCGCGGCACCGGGTCCGCGAAGTCCTGAGGGTACGGCACCACTGCGTTCTGTGCGGCTCGTTCCAGGGAGGCGGGGTGGAGCGGGGTGCAGGGGTGTGGGGGCACAGGGCAGACCAAAGCCGAGGGCAACCGCGCGGAGGTGTTGCAGGGCAGGCGGTTCGGGCCGGGGCGCCCCTAGCATATATCCGTGCGGCAGGGCGGATGCATCGGCGTGGAAAGGTGCTTGATATGCGCCTTGGTGGTGTGTGGGGCAATCGATTTGGAGTTTTGGACACCGGCACGTGCAGTTGAGTGTGCTGCGGCATTGCGCGCCTGGTGCGGCCAGATCGCCTGGCTGCGTGCATCTGCGCATGCAGCCACCCCACCCATGCTTGCACGTGAGCATGCACTTGCCGGCCGCGCAACAGGGCGATGCCCCAGGACGAAGCGAGCCAGCGCCAGAACCTTGCGGATCGCACCTTGGATGCGCCACAACCCATGACGGTCTGGTGGCCCGATCAGTTGATCACGTGTGCGCCCGCTGGGCCAGCTGTCGGGACCTTAACAAGTTGCCTGCTGCTGCCCCACTGCTGCTGGGGAGCCTGCTTCAGAAGAAGCTAGCAGCATCGAGGCCGAACTGCTATTGAACACGACCGTTCACTGCGGCAAGGGGTGGCGAGGGGTAGCACGCAAGCTGTTGCCGTGTTAGTAAGCGTTCAGAGTGCGAGCCAGGTCAAGCGCAAGGGGCGCGCCTGACTAATCCTTCCTGTGCTGCTGTACCCCTACAACATGTTTCAGTTTGTATGCCTGTAAAGCAGCCTGTAAGCTGCGCCGACGGGCGCTGGGAACGATTCTCACGTTCACATGCAGCCGATATGTACAGCGCTGGCTATTTCGGTAATGATCCTGCGGTTGCCCTTATGCAGCCCCGTGCCGGGTCGTTGTCGCCATGCCCAGCGCCATGCCATGTGTTTTGTTCAGCACAGACCTACCTTCCATTCTTCATGTATGACAAGCAAATTGCATATGAACTCCATAGCTTCTTCCTTAGGTCTATGATGCTCTCCGGAGGACGCCACGGCAGGACCGTGTCAATTATCCGCTGCCAGTCCTCCCGTTCATGTGCGACGCATGCTGGTTTCCTTGCACATCAAATACAATTGTTATTCGATTCTAAGTGAGCGACTGGGCACACGTCTAGCCTCTGATCGCATGCTATTGATAACGGTTACAAAATCCAGAACCCGTCAACCACAGCTTCGGCCACAACGTAGCTATGAGCGCGGCCTTTGTACATTCAGCGCTCCCTGAACGTCAGCGTTCAAGATCTCAGTTATTATTGGGGCTGTTACTGGGGCTGTTACAAGGGTGCCTTTTGTGAAGGCGCGCGCAGGAGTGGGCATGGGCTTGGGCTGGGCATGGTCCAGTCTTGACCTGGGCAGCTTCCACGGGCGCACTCTTCCATTCCAATGTAAATCAAGCTGTATAGTACAACCTCCTCTGCTTTGACAGCTTGCTTGACGGCCCGTGCGTCGGGTTGTGCAGGCACGTGGCAGGACCGGTACATCCCAAAACGCAACAGCAACGTCTAGCATTCCTAGCAACCTTCATGCCATTGCAACACTTGATCACAGTCACATGCCTGGCAGGGCATGTCTGGATATTTTGTTCTGTGATAGTCCCCGTTGTTGACAAGTGCGCCGCGCGCCAAAATGTCCAGTGATCCCTTTATCAGCACTAGCAGTGCACAAAAGTCACACAGTTGAACATTTGAGATACAGTAGGCAATGTTTTTATCCTGGAAGTCGATCTCACCGCGCCACGGCTGACAGGAGCTGTGGGGGCTGCGGTGGTGCTGCGTACTGACGGCGAGCGTATTACGGCCTGCAGGCAGGACGCATCCAAGCTACGTGCTGTACGAGTGGCAGCGGATGCCTTGGCAGGTGCCGTCGACTGCCGTTGCAGCGGTGGACGAAGCAGCCAGGCGCGCTGGGCGGAACGGCCCAGCGGCAGCGTAGGCTGCCTTGTGCTGCAGCCTGCATCGCGCTGGGTGTACGGACCCACGCGGATGCGCCACGTGTGCGTGGCGGCCTTGGCCCTTTGCTTCTGGAGGGGAGCGGGCGTGCTCAGCCCCGGGGTCAATGGCGCAAGGCTGAGCAGGGGCCTCAGGCCGGGCATGGGCGCAGTCGTGCGGTGCCTGCTGCCATGAGCCCCGCTGACGCAGCTCGCCGCCTGAGGGCCCGTCTGGCGCACGCTGCTGCTCTGCGCAGAGAGCGGCCGGGGTAGGGCCCAACAAGTGGGCGTGGCGCGAAGCGCAGCTGCCGTATGAGCTGCCGCCGCACATGTCATTGTACCTGTAGGCCAGGCAGAGGAGCAGCAACAGGAGCAGCAGTAGCAGCGTCTGGCGGGGCGCGGAGGCATAGGCTGGCGGACAGCGTGGCGGCAGACGCGGACGCTGCACCAGCCGTCTGCGGCAGCGTAGTGGACCGTTGCGCGCGCCCTGGCAAGTACCCTGCCGCCTTGTTGTTGTACATGGTGAAGTGCCTGGCTTTGCCCGTACGCAGACCATGCAGAACCCCGCGCCAACAGTGTGTGCATGCGTGGGTGGGCCTCACACTGCTCACGCGCTGTACATGCCATGCGCTCCACCGCTGATAGCCGTCCATTTACCACGATCGCAGTACCCTCACCTGGCACCGTCCGCACCCCCGCCTATCAGGACCCAAGCGACCCATGGCGCCATTGGGACTGCCCCGCCCAAGCCCCGCCCGCTCGCCTGACGTGCTGGCGGCCGCCCTCAGCCGCGACCTGCGGGTTGTCCTGGATGGCCGCGCGCCGCACGAACAGCGTAGGCCCTCCGCGGGGCACTCCGGGTCCAGCCCAGCAGCACACCGAGCTGGACAGCGCAGTGGCCTTCACGGACCTGGACCTCCGCCGCCACGGCTGCTGGCCGGCCGTGCTGGCGTCCGGCGAGCCTTGGGCGGCGGCGTGGCTGGTGGTGGCCCTGGGCAGGGCGGTGCGGGTGGCCGCGCCGGGGCTCACCGACGTGGCAGGCAGGCCGCTGGACGGCTCGGGTTTGGCGCTGAGGCTGCAGCTGCGGGCGCAGCTGGGGTCGCGACACGTGTGCCACGTAGACAGGGGCTGAGCCCAGGGCTGTGGCATCGGCGTCGGCATCAGGACTGTGCTCGGACCTTGCTGCGGCCTCTGGCCGCATGGACTTTTGCCTGACTGCCGCGCGTGGGCGGGACAGCGGGGAACGGCGCTGGCGCTGGGACGGGCGCTGGTGGAGCCGGGGGAATTGGGGCTAGCAGCACAACAGCAGCGCTGCTGGCCCTGCTGCTGCCAGCACCACAAGCACCGTGCACTTGCCGGCCTATGCTGCGGGCCCATGCTGGCAGCAGGCGGTAGGCGGCCGGCGGCTGCCCAGCTGGCGCGGCTGGCAGCGGTTGCGGCGGTGGAGTAGCTGCCAGCGCGGTTCTTGTGGCGGCACCCATGCCGGCGCCCTGGCATGGTGACGGGCGTGTGGCGGTGGCGGTGGCGGTGGGGCAGCTGCTGCCGCGGGATGTGGATTCCATGGCGTGGGCGCGGCTGCGGCTGGTGGTGCTGCAGACCCTATACGGTGAGGAACCACGACCGGATCGTCCTCGCCACCTGGAACCCCATGTGCTGCCCGCCTACCGCCCCAGGTGCACGCTGTTCCTGTTGGGCCATATGGCTGCCCCGGGGCACGTCAAAGGCACGGTCATGCTCGCGTGTGGGACGGTGGCGGCGCTGCAGGGAGGGCCATGGGGGATGCCGGCGGGGGCAAAGGCGGCAGCGGCGACAAAGGAGCTGCTGCCGCTGGCGCTGGACGTGTTGGCGCTGGTTGCGCCTGGCGCGGAACTCTGCGCCACGAGATAGTGCGATGTGATAGGTGTATACGGCCAGCCGTCACCGCCAGCGGTGAGGTACGGCGGAACCTTGACCCTGAGCATATGCGTTTCGGGGCGGCCTGCTGGCTCGGACGGCGGATGGGGTGTCACCCCGGGGCGAGGGGCGCATGCGTGTGGTGGTGGAGGTCCAGCGGGCGCCGGCGGCTCGCGGGGGCGTTGCGCGCCCTGACGCCGCGGCCGGTGCGGTGGATTCGTTTCGTCGGGCGGTGGGTGGCGGGTTCGTGGGCAGCTCGGCGTGCGGGCAGGGTGCGGTGGCGGCGACGCAGCAGCGCATGCAGGGCCAGGGCCAGGGCCAGGGCGAGCAGGTGCTGGCGGATCCCCGTGGGCTCCCGCGGTGTGGTAACGCGGCGTGGGCTGGGGCTGAGGGGAGGACGGAGGCAGGGATGCGGCTGCAGGCGAACGGGCGGTGCCGGGAGGTAGGGTGCTGTGGGAGCGCTGGGGCGGGCTGGGCGGCGGGCAAAGGCCCGCGTGTGGGAGAGCGTGCAGCGCTGGTCCGCTGCTGCAAGGCGCCGCCGCGGGGGGCGGGGGGCGGGGCGCTGGGTGACGTCCGTGGCAAGGGGTGTGAGGGAAGCAAACTGCGTGCTTCGTTCCATACACTCTTGGCGTTGCTGCATGCGTTGGGTATCGACAGCTCCATGGTCATGGCATCGTGGCTCGCCGAGTTAGCCCCATGTCAGTACGGAAGTGATTGCAGACAGTGGTTTCTTGGTCCCCGCTGCCGTCCGACGCGGCCCGACCTGTGCACAGAGGCTCAGCCCCAACCCCACATCCTACCGTCATCACACCTACTGTTTGAGGCTTGTACATGTGTGGCGGTTTGCGGTTACGGTATTTTGTCGAGTCAAAAGGCATTCTGTGTGGGGTGGGAAGGCGTGCCTTGCCGTGCGCTACAGCGAGCGTCGATCTAGAATGGCTAGCTCATGAAGAGCCCTCTGTGCGGTAAGGGGAGTGGGCGACTAGCGCTCGGAATGCCAGTTGGACGTGCTGCTTGGTGTGCCGGGCGTGAGGTCTAAAATGGATGCGGATTTTGGGGTGGCTCATGGGTGGCGCGGACCTATGTACACGGTGCGGGTGACACCGTTAATGGGCACCGCATGAACAGCGATCAACGCTGCAGAGCGGTTATGAATGTGGAAGATGTGCACGTGCATTTGCGAGTAAAGCGTTTGTACGAGGTCTGGATTGGAGCTGCAGGGGAGTTCCCCGTGCCGTACGCCAGGACGGGAGCCAGTGTTTGCAGTGTCTCAGTGCCACTCTACTTGACAGACATGGTCATGCAAACAAGAAAGTTATGAGCGACTCGAATAGCTGCATACCTTGCCCTTCGCTTCAAGCGCATAAGCGATGGACTCCTCTTTATCAGGCCGTCCAACTTTCTGAGGATAATCATATGATTCATAGGAGCAGTATGTATTTGGTATGTCGCTCTCTCAGGACGGGAACGCAGCTTTCAGGTCACCCTTCGAGTCCGGTCATGTCCGGTCGTGTCACCTGAAACTGGCGCCGTATGCTGCTCTTGCAATAACGAGCCAATGCCAGGGTAATTTGCCATGAATCGGCTTAGCGTATCGTGCTACGTTTGCGCGCCCTCCTGCTAGGGGGGCCAACCCAGGCGCAACGCATTCACCAGGACGCCTAAGCACCTGGCTTATTATTCTGATGGCTTAACAGCTGAAGGGGATTTCTTGTAAGTTGCTTTCTGACCCAACGTGTCGGCTGCAACTAGCCACGGGGAGGCTTCGTCTCCCCCTTCCGTTCTTCCCTTCTTACCCCTTCCAGCAGGGGAGCCTTCCAGCGGCCTAGCCGTGCATCCCACCTGAGCCATGGCAGCTGCCATGATGGGTTCAAACCCTGCATGTGGCGTGCCTGCCCAGGCGCACCGTGGGCGCCTTACTGATGCCGCGGGGCCCTGCCGCAGAGCACGCTGGCCGACGGAGTGCGACAGGTGTGGGTTTGGGTGGCGCTTGGTGTCATGTGCCGCTGGGCCTGCACGCAGGGGCAGCAGGGCTTCACTCCGCACCGCACTGCACCGACGGCTGCCTCGCCAACTGCCATGCGGTGGCACACACCCTACAACCCGCAGCTAGCCCGATGCTGGCAAGCACGCCCTCTCCCAACTCCTCTGCTGCTCGGCCGCGGCAAGCGCAAAGCACACGTTCGCATCCCGTGTGACTGCTCCACTTTGTTCGGCTCCCCAACCCACCCAAGCGCAGACAAGGAGTGGAGCCTGACCGCTGCCCTGGTCTGCCGCGGCGCCTCCCAGCAGGGCCTCAAGCCTGCTGCCCGGAGGGCCACCGTGCCGCGCTGCCATCGGCACGCAGGCGCGCCTTTGGGACCTCATCGCTGCGACAGTGGGGAGCTCTCGGCGCTGGGCTTAAGCGGGCGGGCGCAGGCCTCAAGGGTCAGCTGCGGGGGTTTGGTGATAGGCGCAGGACGGGTTTGGCACACAGAGAGGGAGCAAGCCGCAAAACGGAGGGAGGAGCCTCGGAGGTGGAGAGTGTAAGCAGTCAGGAAGCTGACTTTTTCGGGGAAGCATGCAATAGCATGCTGCGGATCGCCTGCGTAGGTTGGGATGAGGGAGGGGCGTCAACGAAGCTCTGCGGACCAGGACGTGTGGGCTCTGCATCCGCTGCCGCCCGTTGCCGACGGCAGGATGGCTTATTGCTGCTGCCGCCAGGGCGTGTCGTTTGGCAGCAGGGCACACACACTTCGCCAACAAACGCCATGACATTTTGCGCCTGAGCCAGCATCGGCATGGCGTCCTTTGTTTACGTGCACGGGGGCCGGGGACATCCCTGGCTTGCACTCGTGCGGCAGGGGAGTCCTGAGCCGTCCCAATGCCCCGCGCCCTCTGGCCAGCTACCAGCTGCCACGTGCCAGAGCCACACCCACACAGACAGCTGTGCGTATGTCCTGGACAGACAGTCAGGGATGTCACTTGTCAGCCGTTTCTGCACGTGCACGCATGCGATAAGCGTCATGCGCATGCTCCTCTTGCTTGCGTGCTCGCCGCTCACGGCAGCCACCGCCCCAGCTAGAGCGTCGCAGCGTCCCACGGGTCTGTCCTCCGCACAACACAACAAGTGCACCCAGCAGGCGAGGGAGGTGCGCAGCGCATCCTTGGTATGATTCAGCAATTCGCGGAGTATCGTATTGCTATCTGAAGAACAGTTATGGCATATGCTGTCAGCCACACCTGCCCATCAGCAGGCATGCAGCGCATGTTCAGGTGCCACCGGGTGCAGTCCCTCGCCACAGACCCGGCAGATGCATAGCTGGGCCAACGCCAGCAGGTCCGATCTGGCCACTGAGGCAAGCCAGCCAGAATAACCAGGAATGTTTATGTTTTACGCTAGGAACACAGCATAAGGCAGACTGGCCTCCGCGCGTTCAGGGGTCTGCCTGGCAGGCTGCGGTTGTGCCTCGAAGCCCTGCAACCGTCGGTCGCCGTGGCACCCAGGCCTTGCCTAGCGTGCCCCAGGCTTCGTGCAGCAAGGTCATCAACTCTTTAGTCCCATTTTCCTGCCAGTTCCTGCCACTGTTACAGGTTTGCCTCGGGAAAAAGCGTCCGTGCGCAACCTCATGACGTGACAGGGCCTACAACGTCCCTCGTAACTAGCCTTCCTCCCCGAGCATGCCCTGACACAGGCTCACGCAAATTCGTAGTGGATGCAGTGCAATAGTGCGTATTATATTCATGTTGTTACAGCGCTGCGCCTGGCAGGGGCCCCGCACCCCCGCGCAAGTCTGCAGGGCTTCCGCTGCCTCGCCGCGCCACAGCAGCGCCCTGCAGCCCCCGCTGCACCGCAACACGTCGATACATGTAGCACCGCCCACCACTGCGGGCAGCACCTTCACGGCGAGGCTACAGCGACAGGCTGCACGCTCCAGGCCCGGCCTCGTCGCCGAGCCTCAAACAACAGGCCGGCGCAGCCTGCTACCTCCCGCCCCTGCAACGATAACACCACTGAGCGACGCGGATGACACCTCATGGGGAACTAGCGGCAGCGCCCGTGGCTGCGTCAGCGGCAGCAGGGAAGCCAAGGCCCTGCAGGCCAAGCTGCATTGCGTCGTCCGCGAGGTCCGTCAGATGTTCATCAAGTTGGACTTGATGAGCGTGCCCGTGCCCGTGGTTAACGCGCTCTTGCAGCGGCCCCCGGGGCCGGGGCCCTATGCACCGAGTCCGCACACCAAGCCGCCGCGCTACAGGGTGGCCGTGCAGGCAGCTGGGTCCGCTCCAAAGCTCAAGCTGCCAGACACGTGCTATCTGAGCTGTCGGGTCCAGGACAACACCGTAGGCTGGAGCGTGGGAGGCTTCGCGGGGTGGCTGTGGGCCAACAACGCAACGCCAGATCGGGACGTGCTGGTAGCCCTGGTGGTGCCGCTATCGGCACAGCAGCAGCAGCAGCTGCAGCTGCAGCAGAAGCAGGGCGACACGCCGTGGGCCCCCATGGCGCTGCAGATTCGCCTCCTTCGCCCCAAGGGCGGCAGGCTGACACAAGGTCTATTCGACGACGCCTGGGCCATCGTCAAGATTCAGAAGGGGCTCCTGGGGGATCCGCTGAACTTGGACCGGGATCCGGCGGTCGTACACCAGGCCGTGGAGGCAATGTGGGCAGGGTGGGGAGCCCGCGGGGCCACGCTGGACGGCAGCGGCAGTGGTGGGGGCGATGGCAGGGGAGGTAGCAACACTAGCCGCACCACCAGCAGCAGCAGCAGCAGCAGCAGCGAAGGTGGCGGCACGCGGCAGTAACAGCAGCGATCGTGGTAGTTCTGGGGGCGGCATTGGAGGAAGCAACTGGTATGGCGGCGATTACAGCAGCAACACCCTCGGAAGTTGCAGCAGCGGCGGCGTGCAGAGCAAGGGCGGCTGCGTTGGCGTGGGAGTTGGTGGCGGCGGCAACAGCGTGGCCAGCAGCAGCAGCAAAGCAGACGATATGCGCGGTCACAGGCGGGCCATGGAGAAGGGAGACGACGGTGGTGGCGGCGGCGGCGGCGGCGGCGGCGGTAGAGACTTTGGTGGGGAGCCTGCACGTGGCGGCCGGAGAAAGGCCAAAACCAACAAGGCCCAGCGTCGCGCTAGCGTGGGCAAGCCGGAGCGTGGTGGCGCCGGCAGCAAGAACGCACCCGCCGTGGCCAGCGCCGCTCCAATAATGGAGCCCCCGCCAACACCGCCGGCGCCGCAGCAGCTGGATGAGCGGTCAGGCCCGCCTGCTTTGGCCGACGCTTGGCACCTGCTGCCTGCTGTGGTGGAGTTCTGCCACGCCCCCCGGGACCAGAGGCTGTGCTGCGCAATGCCCGGACGCACCTTCGAGGGCAAAGGCCAACTCAACGTGAAGATGCACTTTGCGGCGCTGTTCAACCCTCAGGGAGTGGAGGCGGGCAGCAAGGAGGGGGCGCAGAAGCCTGCCCCGACGGAGATCCCGGCAGTCCCGTGCCTGCACCCGCACCTGCTGCCGCACTTGTACCTGGAGGGCAGCCCGCGGAGGTTCCGCGGCGGCAAGGTGGAGTGGGTGTTGAAGGGCTTTGGGAAGTGGCTGGCGGAGTGCGGGGCAGCCCCAGAGGACCTGCTGTTGCTGTGGGTGGAGCAGAAGCAGCGGAAGAAGGGGCAGCGGAAAAACGGGCGGGGCAAGAAGAGCCAAGGCTCGGCGGTTGGGGGCAAGGAGACTGGGGGGGCAGCAGCAGTCATCAAGCGCGGTGGGTTGCGCGTGCGCTTGCACGTCATTCGCAGAAGCGAGGTGGGCGACAGCAAAATCGACGAGCTGCTGCGCTTGCTCGCAACCTAAAAAGCGGCGTGGGTTTGCGCGCGTGCTGGCGCGAACGAATGGGTGGTACGAGAGGGTTTCGGACAGCGTGCTGTGCAGCCGAGACTGTGTGTTGGGCATCTGTGAATTTCGACATTTCGCCATGATGTAAGGGTTGTTCTTGGACTTGTCCGGGTTGCAGGCCGGTTTCGGGCCGTGGTGCCTACGCTCCTTGTGCTTGCAACCAGTTGCAACGGAATGGCTTTTGACGTGCTGCGGTGGGAGAGGGCGACACAGAGGTTCCTTGCAGGGGCTTGTTGAGCCGTGGGTCTTAGAGGGTGCAGCACGCACGGGTGGCCCTTGACACAAGTGTGGTTCAACATGCGCCGTACCAGTATCGGTGCGCAGAGGGGGATCTGCAAGCTTGCGTTCAGCCGTTGCGGTTTGGTTGTGGTTTTGTTGTTTAGGGGGATCCCTTCCGGGATCGGGGTGTCGTACCACACCAACCACTTCGTGTGGTGATAACTGTTTGGGTCTACAGTGTACCAGTATGCATGCGGTGCAAGGTTTGAGCCAACAGCACATGTGCACCGGCCGCTCCCCAGTGCATACCTCGGAACCGTTGCGTGACCGGAATATGACGGACTGTGCGTATCCATGTCATTCGTACGGCGGGAATTGGCGTTGTACGCAACGCAGCGCAGCTCCCCTGGAACCGCAGCGGCTGGCAAAGCGTTGGGTACCGTAACATGTCAGCCACCCAGCCAGCCAGTCAGTCCCAGGGAACAGAGTACATACACCTGTACACGTTGTCTGCACTGCAGGCACAGTCCACGAACACTTTAGACCTGCGGGACAGAACTGGACATACAGTACATACAACCGCTTCCTGGCACCCAGCCACGCAAGGACATTCCAAAGAAAGCACCACGGCAACTACTGTAGGCTATCGGCGGAGGGCCCACACGGTACGACCTGCAGTACCACCCCTCAGCACATCGCTAGGTGCAGGGTACTGGCTAGGTAGGACTGGGAATTGCTGCTTACCAGTACTCCTGCGTCCGGCCATAGGGCCATGCAACGGCAGCGAAAGCAGTCACATCCTTGGTAAAGCATGTACTAGGCTTAGCTTGCCTACATAACCAGTCCCCTGGTGTCCCTCGCTGCCGTACTTCCCAGTTCCCGCCGTACTGCTGCGTCGCATGTGTCATGAAGACCATTGCTCTTACCCCACGAAACGCCCGGTGTTCGTTTAGCAGCGCCAGCCAGCCGGTGCACCTGCTGCTCCCTGCACCAGCGCGGGGGAACTGGCTATATATGGTGTGCGATGGCTGGGCCGTCACCACGGTGGGCCCAGGCTCACAGCAGCAGCACCAGCCACGCATGTGCTGACAGGCCAGCACTGGCCCGCAGCACCCTGCAGGGTGGTGGCGGACACGGTGGGGCGCCTGGCGACCTGACGGTACTCACGACGCCCCCCTGCGGTCGGCAAATGCAGAGCCCCACACCGTCAAGCATTGACTAAAACACCTTGCCCAGACTCCCGGGCTATCTGCATCTGTTGCGTTTCTTTCCTGCCACGCGCTGTACCGCTGTACCCAATAGACCGGCTTACACGCAGTGCAGTAATGTCTGAACAGAAGCCTTGACAGTCAGCAAAGTTGCCACCACCACACATTAATCACGAGCAACAGGACTCGCCGCTAGCCGGCTTCAACAACGACATGCAAGATCGCAGGCAGACACGCTCGGGCATGCTTCTGCACCAGTGTGGCCGGATGTCCTCAACATGACTGTGGTCGTGTAGTGTGCAGGTCCCACTAGTCCAACACCAAAGTACGGTTTACGCCTGCGTCGCAAGCATCATACCGGTATAGCACCTCCCTGGCGCCAGCAGAGCGGCATCGTCCTTGCATACAACGGCTTGTTGCTAGCAACAAGCTACTAACCCCCTTGCCAGAACAACAAACTGGGCGCCTCGTTGTGACGCTTCATGTGTGTACGACTCCAATCCGTACGGTACAACACGTTAGCAGCCACTACAGGTCTAACTGAAGCCCTTTCCTTAAGGACAGCCAACAGCCCGACAATCACTGCGCATTGCAACCGGTTCTGCAGCCCAACGTCCGACGACACCGACGGTGAACCTTGCCAGGTGCAAAAGTGCCAACCCCATGCCAGCTAGCCTTCTCTGCGTAAAGCCGGTATGTCGAGTGCCGTTTCTTGGCGCACAGCGGTGCCGTACGTCGTGCACAAACACTGTTGACTAATGCACTGTACGCATGAACAGCACTGTAGACGTTTGTGACACTTCTGCACTCTGCAGCCGCACACCAGTCATAGTGGACGCACCACCCAGGACCTCCTAGCCCATCCGCGGCACCCCCGCGCCTCCGTCCGCCTGCCCCGGCCCCCCGCACGCTGTCCCATGCCCCTCCCGCCAGTGCGCCGCCCGGCACTCCCGGCTGCAGTACCGCCCTTGATTTGCCGACATAC
>QAXN01000258.1:0-49129 GCA_004335795.1 Chlamydomonas sp. 3222 | reverse complement strand
GGAGGCATGCAGGCGGCGGCATGCGTTGGCAGGGTCGTACGAAGCATTATTATAACCGTATCAGAAGACCCGCATCGGGTACAGCAGAGACGCAGGGTGGTGCGGCACGTTACAAAAGTGGCCCGAGATGTTGTGTCCACGTCCTCTCGTATCTGGGGTCGTACACGGGCAGGCACCTGTCGTACTTGAACTTGTACAGCGCGCGGTACATGTCGTCGTACGACGGGTTGGCAGCCTGCCGTGGTTAGTACCGTGCAGCATTACCGGTACTGTAGCATGGACATGCTGGGAGCCACGTCCAGGCGGTGGTGCACCGTACCGGCGACAGCGAGGCGTTGGGCCATGGACGGTCACACGACCGGTCGCGAGGAGCCAGCAACACACCGGTAGCCCAGTGCAGGCCCCTCCGTATGCACCAGCAATGTGGGTGCATGCAAAGTGTCACGCAGTCACGCACTGCAGTGCGGGAACGCCTGAAGCAAGCACAGCGCACGCGCCTACGGCACACGCATTGCGCGTTTGCGCCGCGTGATGCCTAGAGCACCCCCGCACCCACACACGCATCCCAGGTACTTAGGACACACGAGCCTACAGGCGCTCAAGACACACGCGCTTGCCTACCCCTGTCAGGTTATAGACCCGTTGCCCCGGGTGCAGCGCCGCGTAGGGGTTGCGGCATGCCGCCCCCCGGCAGTGTATTAGGAAGGACAGGATGCCGTCAAAGCGGTCCACTACGCGGCTGGGCACGTCGGGCAGCCTGCATGGGGATGAGCGTAGTGCAAGCGTCTGCGCACTGCCTGCAGCTTGGTTGGGTCTTGTACGCCTGAAAGCCTTGTGTGTCCCGGCACAGGTCCTGCCATGCGCAGACCTACCACTGCCGCTGTTTGTTTGTTTGTTTCTTACATGATAGGATCCGGAACCCAGCATGTAAGGACCCGTATACGAGCCAGGGGCTCCAGGGTCTTCGCAAAAGGCTCAAGACACGCAACCGGATAAGCTGCAGCAAGTGCCCAGCCGTTCACCGCGAAAATGGCACACAAGCATGACGCGCAGCCCATATTTGCCCTAGCAATACCACGAGTTTTGCTTGGTCGGAACCCAACAGAACATCACGCATGCTCACGTTCAGATCAAGACCGCTGCAATGCCTCAGACTCTCGTACGCTGTGCAACGCATGAGCACGCCCTGCCGCTGTGCCCCGTCCTGGAACGCAGCGCCTGCTATCTTGCCTTACCCTCTGCCCACCAACCCACACCCCGCGTTTGTGCTATTGCGTCCTGGACTTGCCCCACTAATATGTCTGGCGGCATCAGTGAAGACGGCTTGCGTGGACCCCGGCCCCACCTGCACTTGCAATCACCTTCGTTCGTACGTCCCGTAGCAGCACGGACCCCTCCCCAGCGCCCGGCCACCCACCTGTCCCTCAGATCGTACGGCTCCGTGGACAGGTCGTGGAAGGCCCTGTGGTTGCCCCCACACCACGCCACGTACTTGTAGCAGGACCAGCCCTCCAGGGTGCCCGCGATGCGCGGCGGGGGCCCTCCTGCGCCGCCGCCGCCCCGCGCCCCGCTGTCGGGGAAGACCCGGTAGTCGGTGCACAGGCGCAGGGCCTTGTACACGGACGTCCTGCTGTCGCCGTCCTGTGCATCCACCTCCCCAGAGGACCACCAGCCCTCCACCAGCACCCTGTCGGCGTGACGTGCACAGGAGTGGGCCGCACAAGGCGCAGCTTGCCATGCACACCATCACAACGCGTACAGTACTGTGTGCAGGTAGGAGTATGCAGATGGTAGCCTCCTTGCTACCCCCACTACCGTATTGATGCCACCCAGTGCCCATCTCCCATGGGGGATTCAGCAACCGGTAGCCCGGGGGTGGCATGAAAGCATAGCACGTTAGAAAGGCACGACGCCAGGAGGAGTGTGGTGCTTGCGTGTTACCGTCCCGGTCAAGGTGCCCACACGAAAAGGCAATGCCTTTGCAAGCTGGTGTCCACAAGCACACGTGAGCAGACAGGCCAGTGTACGTGCGCAGTTTCCTTCAGCATGCGCATGCCCTCCCTGCAACGCCCTGCTTTCTTCCAGGCCGGCGGCTTGCATACGAGTCTTATTATGTGCAAGGCCTGGTGGGCACTGCCGGCCCCCGCCTCGCCACTCACGCGTCTCGCTGCCACCACACGGCGCTGACGGGCGGTGCCAGGGCGCCTGGCGGCAGGGAGGCCTGCAGGGCCCTGGCGTGGGGGCCCACCAGCCGGCCCGCCACCGGCAGCGGCAGGCCGTTGACGGAGGGCGGGATGGGCAAGCCTGGGGTGAAGGGGTGGAACATGCTGAGAGACCATAGGCGGGGGTCCGGATGCATTGTTGGTTCGGTAGGTAAGAGCGTAAGGATCAGAAAATGGGCAAGGGCGCTGGGGTGTCGAGGTCCGCATCCGCTGGCCTGCACACAACCAACCGTCCGCAAGCACTGACAGCTGTAGGCTGTGGAGCACTGGCTTGAAAATATCCGTCACCCCCCAGCCCCAGGACCGCGAAAGCCCTGTACATTTTGTCACGGCATGTAGGTTCTCGCAAGAGACCTGTTGACCTGCAGTGGCAACAGGGGGCTAAGACACATGCATCTACCAACCCGCCAGCGCCAGCACCGTAGCCGCCACGTCCACCATGCTGCCCAGGTGCCAGCTGCCGCCAATATGTGTGTATCGGCACGGGCCTGATACACCAGCTCCCCACGCGCTCTCACCCGCCAGCGACAGCACCGTGGGCGCCACGTCCACCATGCTGCCCTGGTACGGCAGCACCTGGCCGGCAGGCACACCGGGGCCGCGGATGTAGAAGGGCACGTGTATGTCCTCCTCTATGGGCCGCGCCTTGCCGCCCCCCAGCCTGAAGCTGCCGAAGTGGTACCCGTTGTCCGAGGTGTAAATAATGTAGGTGCTGTCAAGCATGCCTTGGGTGCTCAGCTAGGTGACTGCGCGGCGCAGTTGAAGAGCGCGGGGCATGGAAAACAGCTCGCCTGCTAGGGAGGTCTAGGCAGTGGACGTCACCCCGAAACCCGAGATTGTGCCCATGGCAGACTCCTGAGTACGACAAGCACGTGTACGGTGTACGACTAGCAGCTGGACGAGGTGTGCGCCTCACCCACTGCGTCGAGCATCTCGTCTATCGCCCGCATGCACCTCAGCCGTGCCAGGTACTGCTGCTGGAAGCGGGCCTGCGCGGGGCCGTCCACGGGAGGTCGCCGCAGCAGGGGATCCGGGGCGTCATGGTTGGGGCTGCGCGGCAGCGTGACCTGCGGGCGGACCGGCAGGAGGGGCACAATCGCACAAAGTTTACGGATGATAGTGATGCCTGAGCGGCATACGGCAGGCGTGTTGGTGGATTGCCTGGCTCGCCATGAAAGTTTGCAGCCCGGGGGACGAGGTCCACGGGCGAGGGCTCAGCAGCGGCAACGTGTAGCAGCCATGCGTTGCAGCAGCACGTCAGCACATCCAATCAGCCAGCAGCACGTGAATAGACACGCTGAGCTGCTGCTACCGTAATCCTCATCAGCCTGATGATATGACACATGCCCATGCCTCACGTTCTCGTCCGCGTACAGCGACGCGTGCCTCCTGGCCGGCTGCGGCGTGGTCCACCCCATGGGCCGCTGCGGGCTGCTCTCCAGGTGCGGGGCGGCGGGGGCCAGGTACAGCAGGAAGGGCCGGGGGCGGCCCAGCGCCGCGGTGGCCCTGCAGGAGCCAGGGGCACGTGGGTGGCCCCGTGCAAGCACGTAGTACCCGCAAGGCGACGGGATGCACAGCTGGTGTTTCAACAGGGAACACGTGAATCGGGCCCCGTGGGTAGCGTGCCAGGGCTTGGGAACGCAAAGGGTTCACTTTGTCAGCGATCACTGGCTGCCTGTGGATGCGCGGGGGGCGACAGTAATGCGTGTTCGTTGGGTACCGGTAATCCATCCGCTCCACCAGTACTCCAGAATGCTATTCGCATCACGTCCACACGGTACTGTACTGCGCACATACCTGATGGTCCCCGTCGCCATCTCCTTGATAAGGTCCGTCTGGTACTGTCCAGGGAAGCACTCCCTCAGGCTGCCGTTCAGCGCAAAGCAGCTGTTGTAGTAGGCGTACGTGTTCTCGTGCGTGAGCGCCTGGAACACCGTCCAGCCGCGGGGGTAGTAGCCTGGCGGCTGGTACCTCGACCGCTCCACGTACTGGTTCAGGAACTTGCCGTACATATACGTGTCGTACCTACGGTAGCAGGTGGCGGTGTACGTTTGGTGGTAGCACAATGTACGCTTGTGCTACGCTTAAATACCCTGCTACCCAGCAGCTAAGTCGCGTCACAGACATGCATTGTTCGCTCTGCTTTGCTGTTTGCTTCAACCCGGGCGCTCCGTTGCCCCAATGTATGCTGACGTGATGTGCTGATCCTGCCGCTTGACGCCGATGCCGTACATGCGCGTCACAGTGCATACCGTAGGGATAGCCCGTGCACACCGTCGTATACCCGTACCGGTCGCCGCTGTAGCATGAGCCCTACCCGGCGCCCTGCAGCCACACCGGTAGGTAGGAGCTGTCCAAGCCCAGCTCCACAAACTTCTGATAGGCGCCTGCCCGCATGAGCACGTGATTGAAGAATGTGTCCAGATGATGTAGGTGGTGTCGGTGAAGGTGTGGCCTGCCTTGATGCCGTTAATTTGCATGATGTACATTGCGCAGATGGGGTTGAGCCCACGGCACGGCAAATGGCATGGATGCGGTATGAGGGGCCGCGGGCCAGATTGAGGGCCTGTTGATCGGCTGAGGCATGCGTTGTAAGTCCTCCAATCTACCGTACCATCTCTTGCCGCCATGGCAGTACCTTACCCAGGGAGCCGCACATACAGCATATTACACGTGGCCCATCCTCCACGGGTATGACTAATTGACGACACGCACGCCCTCTTGCCTCTTCGTTTGGTCCTACAGACACGACGCAGCACCCAAACCCTCCTCACCCCCAGGAAGTTGGCTGTGACATTGCTGCAGTGGGGGTATTGGCCCGTCAGCAGCGCGGCGCGGGCCGGGCAGCACACGGGAGTGGGCACAGTGAAGTCGCTCAGCCGCGTGCCGCCCTGGGCCCAGGTGCTTGTCGAGCGCGGGCATGTAGTGGGGGTGCGTGGAGTTGAGCAGGTCGTCCTGGTCGTCAACCAGCAGGACCACTGGGGAGGCGGCGGGAGGAACAAACGGTGGACAATGGGAACTGAAGCAGCCATGTGACGAGCACCATCGATACAATGCTGGAAGCTTACACGCAGTGGATGGGACAATGTGAAGTAAAGGCAGACAAAGTGGAAAAAGAAGTAAATGATGGTGGGGGGCGGCACCAGCCGCCGGGCCTGTTGAGGGGGTCACGCACCGTGGCAGGCAGCATGCGAGGGGGCCACGCATGGAGGGGGCCACGGATGCAGTTGCGGCACGCATGCGTGGACGACCCCTCAATCCGTAGCCGCGGGTTTCGCACTTCAGAAGGGCAGCGCCTGCCAGCAGTTACAGATTCAGCGCATTCAAGGACACCTCGACCTTTTCCGTATAATGCACCCACCAAAGTTGGGGAGCTGCTTGTCGGGGGTTGGAGCTGCAGCTGCCTTGGTGTTGGTGTTGGCGGTGGCCAGGGGTGCCGCCGGAGAGGGGGCACTGCCGGAGGTGGACGCGGTGGCAGCAGGTGGAGACACGAGGCCGCCCACAGCGGCCCCTTCCGCTAACCGGCGGTCCAACGGTATGAGGGTGGGCACTGAGGGAGGTTACATGCTGTGTGCTAGTGTCCTCTATCGCCGCTGCTGTGCTGTCACTTATGGATTGGGCTGCGCGACCGCTGGCAGTGTCCCGGGTCAACGCGCTTCCGTGTGGCCACGCCAAGAACTGCTGCTGCCGCTCCTGTTGCTGCCGCTCCTGAAGAGGGCGGAACCGCTTACCAGCACTTTCAACATGAAGGTCGGCGCTGTATCCCAGCCCATGGCTGTGCAGCTGCTTGCTGGTCAGCGGCGCAGGCGTGCCACCATCAGCATCCTTGACGGCATGCCCTGCCTTGGCCGTGCCATGAACGCGACCGTGGCCATGGTGTTGCGAGCAGCACTTAGTGCTGCATAAAAATAAGCATATACAGAGACAGTAGTCTTTGTATCTCATCTGGCCGAGGCGCGACCACGCGCTGCGGTCGGTGGCCCTTGGGCTTGCCGCTGACAGCAACACGTGGCATTGGGTCATTCGAGGCCTTCCATGTGCTGTAAATTGTGATCAATGACATAGAGTTACTGAGAAATATCCACAGGCTGTTTCGTAGCAGCTGTGTTGCAGGTAGACGCTTGCGCAAAGTCTCCCAGCTATGACTCGCACAGTGTACAATTCGTAAGCGGCTAATTACTATCACGAGGACATGCAGAATTATAGACTGTACCTCATCTCCGCCCATGTGCTGCCGTGAAAAACCGCCCGCCTCGCACCCTCGCCATGCCATGGGCTCGCGGGCTCCCTTGCCCCATGCTGCCCTGTCGCGGGGTGCTCATGAGGCTGTCGCCCGAGGGAGGCAGCGCTGAAGTTGGGGCAGCACGTGCAGCAGGCTGCAGAGAAGCACTTGCAGCATCAAGTTACGGAACACTACAGGCAACGGAAGTCAGCCACTGCCCCGGCCACGTGATGCATTCAGTGTTCGCTTCCCCTGGTTCGCTTGGTGCGCTCAGCGCCGCCCCGCCCAGGGCATGCCAAACAGGGGACGCCAAGACAGCTCCCCCAGGCAGAAGGCCCCCAGGCTCCCCTGATTCTTTGTCACTCCCCCCCCCTTCCCATGCGTATCACCATACCCATGACGCAGCAGAGCCGCCTACCCCAGGGGTGCTCTCTCCTGCTCTCCACCTGGCCGTGGGCATTTGGGTCCCTTTCGGCTCGGATCCTCCCACCAGCCTCATTCCTCATCCAAGTTACCGGTACCAAATATGGAGTGGGAATGCTGCACCTAAGCTTTGTGCTGTTCCAAGTGACTGGGCCGGGCTTTGTGTGAGGGCCGTGAGGTGGTTGGGCCTCTGGCCAAGAAAGTTGAGAGTAGCCCACGCAGGGGAGAGCCCACGTAGGGTTCTCATCCTGGTGCCTCCGTCAGCTGCTGGAGCAACCGCAGTTACCACGTGCGTGGGCGGACTCGTCACAGGCCATGCTGTGGCGATGGACCCTTTCAGCACGAGGCTGCCAACACGCGAGCAGCATGCCTGGTAACCAAAACAGTCCATGTGGCTTCTCCCTGCCACTGGGAACTCTCAGTACCATGCAATGCCGGTATGCAGGCAGTACTAGGCGTGCCCAGAAGCTAACTCAGGTCGCTGTGCCCAAAGAGTGCCCACACTGAGCCCCTCATGGCGTGAATGAGTGGTAGCGTCCAAAGCTTACACCGTGTGTTGTCGATGCGCAGGGGATGGAAGCCACCACCCCGCTGCTGGCTGCCGTGTGTGCCCAGCGCAGGGCCTGAAACCTTTTGGGTAAGGAAGCCGACGACTACGAATGTAAAGTGAGGAGTAACGGTGACGCATAGACTGGAGGGCAGTCGCTGCTGTTTGAAGTGGAAGAAGACAGGCAGCCGACCGTGTCGGCAGTTTGCGAGCAGAACGGCAAGTTCCACAACCTCTGATCAGGTGCTACAAGCATACTGTAATACGTTTCTTTGTATAAATTGTATATGCATGTGCTGTACGGTGTCAGGCAAGTGCTGCTGTCGGGACGCTTGGAGCCGAGGCACCCTAGGCGCAATAACTCAAGACTCTGCGACATGAAGCAGGAGTTCCAAAGTCTGAAAGGGATTCAAGGATAACTTGTCATTGGGGAAGGGCGGGATTGGGCTTCTGACAGTTGACATGGGCCGACGTGGACTCATGTCAACGCCTCTCCGGCATTCATAAGTGCTTCCCAGACTCGCAATCCTTGTTCGAATCTTATTGAACCGGCCACCGCTCGTTTCTATACGCTAGCACGTGGCAGGGACCCCTGACTAAACGTATCGTGCGAGTCCGAGAGAGGCCTGCAGTTGCGCACAGCCTGGCGCAGTCGACAACCAAAGGCGCGGTCTCTCAGCTGCACTACTGAAGGTCCATTGGGGCTTGTACCAGGTGGTTGTCGGGCTTAGTCCGTAACAGGACCGCAACAGACAAGCCGCGCGCATCCCTGCCGGTACCACCCAGCTACGAC
Source organism: Chlamydomonas sp. 3222 (assembly GCA_004335795.1). Lineage (NCBI taxonomy): Eukaryota > Viridiplantae > Chlorophyta > Chlorophyceae > Chlamydomonadales > Chlamydomonadaceae > Chlamydomonas > Chlamydomonas sp. 3222. The sequence goes on along the minus strand of QAXN01000258.1, from coordinate 40,922 downwards.
TTAATTTCCCAATGGCTGTTACTGGTGTTCAAATGGGGAGAAGCAGCATGCAGTCTGCGAGATCACTTGTACGCAGCGCACCTGTGCGCTCGAGAGCGACCAACCATGCCGGTATTCCGCGTCGGCAAACTACTGCACGCGTTGCAAGTCCGGTGAGCAGTCAACAGGCGACAGAGGAGCGCGCAAAGCTTTCAGCTGAGCGTGCCGGAGCTCTGCTCGAAGGTGCGATTCAAGAGTGCAGTTCCGCGTCGTCAGGTAGTTCAAGGGCCAGCGACACGGAACGTTCTCTGAACCTGGGACCCGGTCAGCTGAACCTGGGACCCGGTCAGCTGGTGACCGGACTCTCAACAGAAAAATACGGACAAATGCTGGATACGTTTCTGTGTAACCCCTCCTTTGCAAATCATGTCGTGACTTGTTCGCCTCGCTTGCCGCTGCAGACCGCCTTGAGGCCGGCCCGGACTACTCCACCGTGCAACGTAACCTTGCGCTGGAGCTTGTGAGGGTCACTGAGGCCGCTGCGCTTGCTTCGGGGCGTTGGTTTGGCAAGGGCGACAAGAATGCTGCCGACCAGGTACGGAACAAGGTTGCCAGGTTGCCTCCTGCGCCTTGATGCCTTTCCCCCGATCCCCTAGCCACCTCATGCTGCTTCTGGCAACAACTTCCAGCCGCTACTGCCACCTGCCTGCACTGCCCTCTTACTGGTGTGCCGTTCCTGCCTGCCTCCCTCCCTCCCCCAGGCTGCTGTGGACATGATGCGCAAGGTGCTCAACAGCGTGCGCATGGACGGAGTGGTGGTGATCGGGGAGGGCGAGAAGGATGAGGCGCCCATGCTGTACTGCGGGGAGCGCATCGGGGACGGAAGGTGAGGGGTCATTGTACGGCATTACGACGGGGCGCTGGAGCCCGCGGTGCCGGGTGCGTCGCTGCAGTAGGTTGGTGGTCATTGCTGTGCTTCGTAGACCCCATGCTGCGGCACTGCCAATCTTTTGACGTCATGCTGATGGGACGGTGGATGGTGCAGAGTGCGGCGGACCCCTTGGACGGTACCGCCACCCAGTTGATGTGGTCCAGAACAACCTTTTGGTGCACATTGCCAGCTTTTATATCGGCACGCACTCTCCTCAATGCAACCCCTCCCCCCCGCAGCATGTTCCCCAAGGTGGACATTGCGGTGGACCCGCTAGACGGCACCTCGCTGACGGCCTCGGGCAGGAACGGAGCCGTGTCGGTGGGACGGGGCAGGGTGGGGGGCGCAGGGGGGTTTGGGGTCACAGGCGGCACGGGAACAGGGGATGTTAAGAGGGGCCAACCTATTGGGAGGCGGGTTTACAATGGCCGAAGGGCCTCCACGGCTCCACGTATGCGCTGCGCCTTGCCTGCTGCACGCTGGCACCTCAAACGCCCCCTCTAGTACCTCGGCGCACGTTTGCTGCTAATCCACCCCTCTTTGTGCGGCCTCCTCCTGGTTGCTGGTCTTTGCTACCTGCACCGTTCACTTGCCGCACACCGCCGCACCCCTGCTCCATCCACCTCCCTGCAGGTCATCGCGGTGGCCGAGCGCGGTGCGCTGTTCGACCCCGGGCCGTGCATGTACATGGAGAAGCTGGCGGTGGGGCCGCAGGTACGGCGTACGGCGTACGGTGCACTGCACGGCTCTGCGCGGCAGGCCTCGGCGTTTGGGCGACAGGTGTAGACGTCCCGCATGCACGGACGCGACGTGCACGTGCATGGCGCTGTCACTCTCGCGCCCTGGCGTCCCAACCCCAGCAGCACATCAGCAAGCACGTGCTGCTCTTGCTGCCTACTGGCACGTGCATCAGCTGCACGTGTGCTGTCCCAAATCGCCCTGGCTCCCCGCCCCACCATCGCGCCCCTGGAACACATCGCGCTTCACAATGCCCATTCACATCAACAACGCTGCATGTATAAGCAAACCCAAATCCTGTGCTGCCGCTGTTTGGCGCCCAGGTGGACCCCGAGTCCGTGTCGCTGGACTACAGCGTGCGCCACAACATCAAGTGGGTGGCCCGGGCGCTGGAGAAGCCCGTCAGCGACGTGACGGTGCTCATGCTGGACAGGCCGCGCCACGCAGACCTCATCCGGCAGGTGCGTGTTGAATGTTGAGGGCTTCAAGTGGGTGCCCACAGACCAGGGACGAGGGTGGGGCAGGTTGGAGCGGGCCAAGTAGCGAACGGTGGCAAAACTGCCTCCTGACCCACATCGGTCCGATGCTCAACGGGCGCTACCACAACACGTCATATTAATTTTGTTGTCCTTCTGTCCCCCCCGCGCCGTCGCAGTGCCGTGAGGCGGGCGCCCGCATCCGGCTCATCTCTGACGGCGACGTGGCTGGCGCCATCGAGGTGGCCAAGGCGGCGGGCCCCGTGGACATGATGCTGGGCATCGGAGGCACGCCGGAGGGCGTCATCGCGGGTGGGTGTGGGGTGTGGGGTGAGGGGTCGACATGGGGATACCAGTAGGTGGGTTACGCCATGGGCGTCAAGGAGACGCTGCGTGGTCGAGGGGCCCGAATGTGTGCACATAGCCACGCAACATTTCACCGCCTTGCCCTTCTTGTTAGCGGTGGCATTAAGCACCGTGTACCGTAACCCCGTCTTGCTGCCTGCCGTGCAGCCTGCGCGCTCAAGTGCATGGGCGGCCACATCCAGGGCCGCCTGTGGCCGCGCGACGACAAGGAGCGCAAGGCCGCCCTGGAGCGGGGGTACGACCTCAACAAGATTCTCACGCTGGTGAGCACACGCAGAGCTCATGGTGACCGCCTAGGCGCCTGCTGCTGGTGTGTTGCATGTGCTGCACCGGAGACACGACGTGCTGCAGCAGGGGACTGCACATGAACAGGATTCGCACGCTAGAAATGAGCAGCAAAATACTGCATGAGGTTGTGGGTGACTGCAATGCTTTTCGTCCACATAAATGTGCGCTAAAGACGTCTTCCGCTGAAGGGGATGCCAATGCTAATGTACTGCCGCCTTCGCCCGCGGGATGTGGCACTCATGCCAACTATTGGCCCTATGAAGCAAAAGGCAACGACACATTATAACATCTTCCCCAAACACACGCTGCAGGACGACCTGTGCCGCGGCGACGACGTTTTCTTCGCCGCCACGGGCGTCAGCGACGGCGACCTGCTGCGCGGCGTGCGTTACCACAGCGGCGGCGCATCCACCAACTCCATCGTCATGCGCTCCAAGAGCGGAACAGGTGCGTCACAGAAGGGGGGACCGGTGCTGATACAAGGGGGATGGCTTTTCCTTGGATGTGTTTTCTGTCGCTTTAGCCGTTCAGCGGGACAGTCTGTTGTACGGTAGTTGAACGTCGTGCCGCGCTTACTTCATGGTTCTGAAGATTCACGTGTTTAACGCCCTGCTTGTCGCATTAAAACACCCGACCCGCCAACACCCGACCTGCTGTCCCTCACTACCCTTTGTACCCATGCACTGTGCGTCACCTTTCCTTCCCTCCCGTTTCCACCGCAGTGCGCTTTGTGGAGACGTACCACCGCTGGGCCAAGCCCTCCGTGACCAACCCCATCGACGTGCTGGAGTCGGACGACTCGCTGGCGCTGCAGCAGCGGGCGGGCCAGCGGCCGGGTGGGCCGTCCATCAGCGGCAGGGGCGCCGGACAGCGTCCGCCGTGGCTGTGAGGCCGCACCGCCGTGAGGGGCGGTGCCCGGGTGCGTGCATGCGTGTCCAGCTTGGCTGTGGCTGTGCGCGTATGGAAAAGCATGAGTGTGGGTGGGCCCCCACTTGAGAGGCGCGTGCATGCTGCACGCAGTGCCGCTCGTGTACAAAGCTTGTGTACGGAGCTGCTGTGGCCATGAGGGGGCAATCGGCGCCGAGGGGTGTGGCTTCTGGGAGCTGCGCCAGGGGCAGCTGGGGGGTGGGCCAGAGGCCGCCTGTGAGGTTGTAGGCTGAGCGGGATCTGCATGGGCTCAGCTGGCAAAGCACCGTGGAACATGCGGAGGCGGGTGGTGCGGTCGTTGCATTACTAAACCGTACCGGCATGAGGAAGCAGGGGCCACGTGCACGCGTGGACATGTATGAATAAATGTATGAAGTGCCAGGTGCCAGGTCTTGCGGTGCACGCGGTGTGGCGCTTGGGGGGGCAGGGTGTGAACGCGTGGCATGTTGGGACTGCTGGGGCCCTCCCGTCCTCGCCACCAGGGGACAGAACTCACAGCTCTCGTGGGGCGCCCGCCATTGGATTGCCTGCATGGGAGGAAACGTGGATGCATGATGCATGTAGGTACTTGGCGGAACAGGGCTTGCGTGGCGCTGCTGTTCTGTTTGGATGCCGGTACCCGGTGTGCCTGATGCCTTGCTGTAAAAGGATGCTGTCCTTGCGGCTGCGTGGTGTACAAGTAAGGGCATGTTCACAAGATGTAGAGGATACAGCGGTGTGTGCAAGGGATACCTTGTGTGTTCATCGCCCCTGGAGTCGCTTGGCGTATCGGTTGTCAAAGGACCAAGGGCAGGCAGTCATCTGCCGTTTCGCGCAGTCAATGGTGCATGCTGGCAACAGCCCATAACTTGGCACTTGCGCGGCCGTATACTATACGGTACTCATTATATGGGTTGCTAGCTGGCAGGGCCGTGTGCATGAGTGATGGACCTCCCGTGCACACATGATCCTCAGCCAGCGGAGTGACGGCAGAGGGGAGGTGCCCTTTGATGCTGCTGTCCCAACGGGGTACCCAACCGCCTCTGCTCAACCCTAGTACACCTAAGAGTATGGGGTCTGACGCGATGGGTGAGACCGCCTCATTCACTTGCAAGCTGAGTACTTGCCGCATGTTGTATGGAGCCGCATGTTGTACTCTTCAATATCATGTTCAAGGCCCAGAAACTTGAGTACGACGCCCCTGTCAGGGTGCGTTGGCTCTTGGCTGAGTTAGTGCAAGGCACGTGCTGTAGGCTGTACCTAAGGTCATTGTGTAGTAGGATTTCGCTGGCTGTTTCTGTTTCAAGAGGGCGTTGTTCAATGGAGCGGGTGGAGCAGCACTGGCGGAGGGCAGGCTACGGGGGGCGCCGGCACGAGTTCTGAACCGGGAGGGCAAGTGTGGGGCATAGCAATGGACGTGGACACGCCGTACGAGGTAACAGCTGGTGCGGCTATGCTGTTGTAACACAACGGGAATATGTAGTGCCAGCCTTCGACGCAGGCTTCGACGACATCGGTATCAACCAGCCTGAACCAGCCGAGCTGGATTTAGCTGGGCCCTTAAACATGCGCCGCATACTAACTTGTGCAAAGGTGTGATACAGAGCACTGCACGATATGAACCGAAACCGGTGTTGTCCAGGTCACCGTCAGACAATGGTGTACGTCTAGCCATTGGCCTTGCTTCCTTGCAAGGAGGTGCAACGAATGGAAGTCAAGCAGCGATGCTGCCTTTGCAATGCTCCGTCTGATTTATTTTACCACAGCTGCACTGTCATATGGTCTTCCCATAGCTATACCCATTCGTACGTGCCACGTCTTCCGTGTCCGCAACCAGCAGCTGCCACAACCGGACCGTTGCACCCTGTCCTCCGCACAGCTTGATCCGCCCACCGTGTTGCTCGTTCCGCACGGCGTGTTGCTGCAGCGATCTCACAGGACGTAAATAATCCCACGTCTTTGCTGCATCCTAGTTAATCCCACCATTTTGCAACACCTGGCTACACCGCCATGGAAGGCGTCGCATCCCCTGCGTCGCATTAAGGCAGGCTGCCGTACCACTCTGGTTTCCCCAACGCTACAGTTCCAATCCCGACTACAGGACACTACAGGAGGAACCGAAACACACCTACCATCCGTTATGGCAATGACGCACACAACCCCACGACCGCAGTGCGGCTACAGGTTGGGTGAAGTCCCAGATTTGTGGCTTCTACCATGCGGAGACACCAAAAGCCACTTTCACCCTGCAACCAACGTTCGCATCGGGTGGTCCGTGCCCACCATAATACCAGAAGCTTTTGTCCCAGGGCAGGACAGCCGTGCGGCTTCCCTAAGCGCCCACAACCTCACGCGGCTCTACAGGCGACAGGGGCTCGTCCTGCCCGGCTGACGTGCGGGGGCTCAGGGCCGCGTGGTACTCCAGCGTGCCGCCACCCACGCTGCAGCTGTCGGCGCCGAAGTGCACGCCGTGCACCCCTAGCAGCACGCCGCGCCCCACAACGTGCGCGCCTGCGGCAGGCTGGCCCTCCGCCGGCTGCTGTTGCTTCTGCTGCCGCACCGACCCCGACTGGAGCTGTGCGTTGGACAGCGCTGCCAAAACCGCGGCTGCTGCACCGGTGGCATCCTGGAAAGGGCTGCGCACCGCCTCTGCACCGCTGCCCTCCGCCACCGCCAGGCAGCTTGGGTCCAACGGGCCAGTAGGGCCATCCACGGCTGCAGCAGCAAATACCCCACATTCCTCAGCTGTATCCAGCTCGGACTCCGGCGGTGGCAGCAGCGGCCTCCCGCTCGGCGCCCCGCCCTGCGACCTGGCAGCAGTGATGGTGACCCGCTGCATCAGCTGCACCTGCTCCAGCAGACGCGCTTGCTCCAGGGCCCCACGCATGGACCCCAGCGACCTCGTGAGGCCCACACCCACCGCCGCAACCTCCACTGCCTCCAGCTCTGGCCCTGGCCGAGATGCCTCCTGCTCCACCGAGCCGATCGTGCACATGTGGTCTGAGCCGCTGCCACCACTGGAATGTGGCACTGCTGCTGCTGCTGCTGCCTCGGTGGTGTCTAGCTCCAGGGGTTGAGGTTGCAGGGGAGGGCACTCCTCCTTCCCAGGCGCAAGCAGCATGCCGGCGACGGCGTCCTCCACATTGCCACGGCTGCCGCGGTGGCTGTGGCCAGACCGCTGCCCACCGCTGTACACACCCGCCGCGGTAGCCGCCAACTCCTCGCCGGCCAGCACCTGGCCAAGCAGCTCGGTGAGCGTCACAGCGCTGGTGCCCTGTTGCTGCTGCTGCCGCATGGTGTTGGAGCCCACCCTCCCCGGTACCGCCGTCAGCAGCGACTCTCCTGCGCCTGGCGCCCACTCATGCTGCGGCTCCCTATTGCCTGGACCAGGCGCCAGCCGCTCCATGTGCTGCACCACCACCACTGCGGGGCGCTGCAGCGCCTGGTGCTGCTCCTCCTGTGGGCCCTCAGACACCTCCACCACCGGACCTCCCGCCTGCCCCTGTCCCATGACCAGGTGCGCCAGCTTCCTGAACACCTCCTCCTCTGTGGGCAGCACCGTGGCACTGCTGGCATGTGACAGCTTGCCGTCCTTGTCCAGGCCCTCGTAATAGAGCGGGTCGGTGCCGATGGGCGGCCCTGCAGCTGCGCTCAGGTCCTTGCTGCTGTTCCTGTCCTCAATGCCATTGGGTTGGGCAGTGGCGGTGGAGTTAGCAGAGGCAGCTGGCGTAGGGGAGGGGCTGGCGTCGCAGGCGCGGAGCAGCTGGGACAGGTTCAACGTGGAGCACACGGGCGGTGCCGGTGCCGTCGCTGTGGGCTGGGGTGGAGGTGCAAGGGGTGCATCCACTGGGTGCATTCGTGCGGCAGCGGTGCTGCTGGCAGTGCCGGCACTGCTCCCGCGCAAGGTGCTGCTCATGAGCTGGGGAGGAAGCGCCAGGCCCACACTGCCCATGCGTGCTGAGTTGTGGGTTGCAGCCGTGGCGTCCGGCTGGCAGGCGGTGGGTGGCGTGGTGGTCCCCTTGCTGGCAGGGGAGGCAGAAGGGTGTGGTGCAGGGCTAGTGTTCTGAGCCGGGCTAGCCAGCGCGGCCGCAACTGCCGCCTCCATGCTGCCAGGCGGGGCCCGCAGGGCCTTCTTGTAGGGGGATTGCCGCAGCGGGTGCTTGTCGCCAGAGGCGCGGGTGCCAGGCGAGGCACTGGGCAGGGCAGAAAGCGACGACCCGACTGCTGCTGCAGACAGTGCGGGGCCAAGAGCTCTGCCCCCGTGCTTCCACACGCGCTGGCTAGCGGCAGGGGCGCCACTGCCTGGGGAGGCGGGTGGGAGGCCGGAGAAGCGCGGCGGCGAGGGGCTGGTGGTGCGGTGAGGAGGAGTGGCAGACCAGCGGCCAGGGGGAGGGCTGCGGCTGCGGGCTGCGGTGCCTAGGGGTCCAGGGGAGGAGCTGCGGATTGCTGTTGGTTTGGTGCTGCTGCTGGGTGCGGACGCGCACGTCGGCCTGACCGTGCCCGCTGTCGGTTTGGTGGGCGTGAGGGAAGTGACAGCAGCAGTGGCCTTGTTGCCACCTGCGGTGTCCACTGCGCCAGCAGCGGCCGTGTTCCTCGCCCCGATGCTGGGGCTTCGGGACCAGGCCACGCCGCGGCGGCGCGAGGCTGACGGGCCAAGCAGAGGCGACACCCCCACCGGAGCCGCCGACACGGCCTTCATAGGCGTTAACTGCACGCCTACACCCCCACCGCCACCACCACCTGCTGAGGTACCACCCCCACCCCCCGCGGAGCCCCCGATGCTACGCACAGCGGTGGACCGCCGGGTAAGTTGCGCCCTGCCGCTGGCGCTGACGCCCCCTGTGAGCCTCACCGCGCTGGCTAGGGCCGGGAGGGACGCGGAGATGCCTCCTGGGGCCACCGAGGGCGTGCGGCCCCGTGCCACATCATCGGCCCAGATGGCTGCTTGGATCTCCTCCAGCATTTGCTCCAAAGACATGGATGCCAGCTTGCGGGCGTCGAGCTGGGCCAGGCTGGAGCCGCAGGGGTGCGGTATGCGAGTACGCTTCCGGCTGCGGCGGCTGACACCGGCCATGGCAGGGGGTGCGGAGCTGGGCAAGACCGGCGTGGGTGCGGCGGATGCAGGGGATGCAGCGGAGGCTGCGGGAGCCGGGAGTGGTTGCGGAGTGGCGGTGGGCGTGTTGGAGTGGGGCCAGGCGGGCGGGGGCAGTTGCGCCGTGAGCTGGGCTGTGGTGCCCAGGTTGGAGGTAGCAGCGAGGCCAGGGGCGGCCGCGTCGTTGGCAATGCCCCCAGTGCTCATCGGCGCGGTTGTTGCTGCTGCTCCCTCGCGAGCAATGGCAGCGGCAGCGGCGGCAGCCGCGTAGGTCGCGCCCGTGTGTGCTGAGACGCGCGGGCTGCGCGTCTCCCGCGGGCTAAAGGTGACACGCCGGGAGTCCACCGACGCCGCATCTGAGGGCGCCAGGGCGGCGGCGGCCGCATACAGGGCGTCTGACATCGTGTGCTGCAGCCGGCTGCGGCTGCGGGGCCTGCTGTTGGCCGGGGAATGACCCCCGCCAAGGGAGCTGGCGCCCAGGTCCACCGCACGCGCCGCCCCCAGTGGGCCTCGGTACGATGGCAGCGCAGCATACCCTGCACCGCTGCCGCTACCGCGAGGCTGCCGCAGGGATGGCCGAGCGCTTTCCACAGAGGCGCGGGAGTAGGTCGCACCCTGCCCGCCTTCGGCACTGGACGCGAGACCCGCCTCCGCCGCCTCCGGGCCCTCGGAGAGGTGCGTCCGTGGGCTAACTCCACGGGAGCCGGAAGCGTTGCTACCGCTGCTAGCGGCCGCAGGCGGGCGTCCACCACGGCTCGACCTGCCAGCAAAGCCAGATGGCAGATGCGGCTCGGCGCTAGGTATGGGTCCCGGCAGCATTGAAGCCGCACCCCCACCGGTGCCCTTGTGCGCGCTACCATCCGCCGTGGCAGCGCGCAGATCTGGGCTGGCAGCGCCGCCGGCGGTGCCCCCAGGCTGCGTGCTGAGCTTGCGGGGAGTTGTGGTGCGACTGGGGAATTGCGAGCCAGATGGGCGGCCGGGGCCCAGCAGGGTGCCGCGCGCGGAGTGGTGCTGCGGGCTGTGCAACATGGGCTTCCCGCCGGTGGACCGGTGGCTGTGGTGGTGGTAGTGGCCTCCAGGAGAGGTGCTGCCACGGGGCCTAGGCACGGTGAGGCCCCGGGGGACCTGGCTGGTGGAGGGAGAGCTGGTGGGCAGGGATGGGTGGGATGGAAGGCCGGCGGCGGCGTCCAGGGTAGCGATGATGTCGCCCTGGGGCAGGAGCTCGAGGGCTTCTGCATTGGGCGTGGAGGGGAAGATGGCCTGTGGGGAGGATGGCTCAGGGTACCTTGCCGCGGCGATAGTACCCCCGTCCGCGGGTGCGTGAGCCACGTCCGCTGCCTTGACCGCTGGCGGTGCGGTGGAAGTCCCGGTGTCCTCAGCAGTAGCCCCTGCGCAGACTCCAAAGCACCCGAAGAGGCTGAAGCACGGCTTGGCCTTCGCCTTAGGCTGCTGTCGCGGCTGCTTGGTCGCCCCGTTTGCTGGTACGCCCGTGTGCCGCGGGTCCGCTGCAGCTGCTGGCTGGATGGAAGCCACCTCACGAATCGCCACCAGGCCCCCCTGGCTTCCTGCCCCGGAATCGAATGCACCGGGTGTAGCGCCGCCCACAAGGACGCCGGGTGCTGTCACAATGCCCACGGGCACACTACCGCTGCTACTTTCCTCCAGCTCCTCGCTGCCCCCCACAGGTAGGCAGGCCGCCGCTATGGCAGCCGCAGCAGCTGCTACCGTTGCGCTGCCCAGCGGGGACTTGGGCAGGGCGCCGGACGCCGGCGCGCTGGGGCTCTCTGGCAGCGGCTGCGGTGGAGCGGCCGGCGTAGTTCCAAGGCGGAAGCCTGCAGCGTCGAGGCAGGAATGCGCGAAGTTCAATCCTTGCATGCCTTACAACGACAACCATGCCCTTATCCTCTTATTCAATACCCCGCATGCTTCGGCACGTGCACGCTCCCTTCCAAAACACCTACCCTCCAGCTCCGTGTACGTGGGCCGCCAGCCGTCCTCCCCCCGCAGAGATCGGCTTGAGGTGTTGCGGCCGGCATGAGAGCGGCACATGCGGCGGATGATGGCTCTGGCGCCCGAGGGCGGCTGACCCGCAGCGCCGGGGGCGCTCGTATTGGCGGGCCCTGTGGGCGGCACCGTGGTGCTTGAGGCGGCGCCGGACATGCAGCCAGCCGCGGAGCCAGCTGTGCTCGTGCCTGCGCGGCGGGCCGGCAGGAACGGACGTCAGGAAGGAACGGGCTAGGATGCATGCATGCAAGAAGCATGGTTTGCGTGTTGCATTGTGTGGGCGATGCCTGCTCCCCTTGTCGGTACGGCATGCATCTTCAGGAGATAGACCCACCGTTGTCCAGGCGCTTTGGACCCTTTCTGCTGCCGTCAAGCACCGCCTCCTCCAACCGCATGCCAAGAGCCGAGGCAGCCATGGATGTCCCACACGGCACGTCGTACGACAACCGAGCCACGGCCAGCTTCTGCCCACCCGTGCCCACACCGCATGCAGCGCCCGCTGCGGAGGTGTGTCGCGGCGCGCCTGCTGTTGCCTGGCCGTCCGCACACTGGGGCTGTTTCTCTACCTCCGTGTTCTCAGCGTTGCCGCCATCGTCGCACACAGCGCTAGGCGCCGACAACGCCCGGGCGGATTTCTGGGGGCTGTCTTGCTGCTCGAGCTGCTCCTGACCCACTGTCGCCACTGGCGCATGGTTCCTGCTGTGTGACATGGCTGCGTACGAGGCAGGTGCTGCCGCACGAATTGACGCCGACAGCTTGGCGCCAGTGCGTGGCGAGGCGGGGCAGTTGCTGGCAAGCGCTGAGCTGGCGGGTGCCCCATTCTCTGGCACCGGCTCCTCAGCCGGGGTGGGTGGAGGGAGGGTTGAAGGGGACATGATGGCTTCCAGGAGGGCCAGGGCCTGGGCGTCCAGGTCAGGCAGCGCTGCATCCACCGCCAGGGCTGCTACGACAGCGGAGGCTGTACGTCCCATGTTTGTGCTTGGCCTGTGCGAATGGTGCGCAACCTTGTCAGCATGAAAGTGGCTGCGGATATGGTCAGCCCCTAGGCAAGACAAACAACCCAGATGGGAATGCATGGGTTATGATAATGCATCGAGTTCAGGGTTGTGGTCCCATGGAGAGCAGGCTCCTGCCGAACTTACTTGGACTGGGCAGCGCTTGCGGTGCTGCTGCGCGTTGGGGAGGGCGGCGGGCGTCCCGATGGCGACTTGATCGCGCAGGCCACCTTTTCTGCTGAGGCACGCTGGGAGGCGAGCACACGAGAGTGTCGCGCGGCGTACGACATAGCCTGTGCTGAGGCACCGCCATAGCTGCGCCCTGCAGCAGAAGGGGTCAGGCTGTTGGACGTGCTGCAAATGTCCAGCTTGGCTGGGGAGACCTCACGGGCTCCAGCTGTTATGCTGCTGCGCAGCTGTTTGGCGGGCGACAGGGCACTGCCAGCGGTAGTTTCAGTGCTACGGTGAACCTCAGCAATTGCATCTGCAAAAGACGATAGCGCGGGGAACCCCTTAGCTGGTGAGAAAGCTGGATGCTTGAGGTGCTAGTTTGCGAAGGTCGGTTGCCGTAAGCCTCGGTGCCTCACCACCATGCGCTATGGTTTTGCTGTAGAGTTCCTCGTAAGCGAGCTTGATGGCAAGGGGACCATCGCGCGGGCCGCTCCGTTCGCGCATTCCGGTCAACGGCAAGCACCTCACTTGAGAAGCCCAAAATAAACCTGTAAGAAAATAAAAATTTAGGAGGCATGCCTCAATTGGCGTTGGGTATTGACAAGTTTGTGAAGCCTGTAGCACCCAGAATGCTATCCCCAGTCGCAGCAGATGCATCGCACCAAGCGTCACGCTCACCCAAAAGGCATTAGATAAGAGCTGCTAGTTCGATGCCCCGTCCAGCTCCATCAGCTCATCGGATTGGCAGCAGCAGTAGGTGAGGAGCCGCGGAGTAGCCGCGAAAGAAACGGACTAGCTACCACAGATAGGCAAAGCCTTATAGAGTACTTTGTATGGCATGTTATGCGATAGCAAGGCGACGCAAAACGATAGGCGACTGGGTTCAACTGTAACGACCTCAACTGCCAACTGCTGGAAGTGCTGACGAGCTGACCGCTAGCTGTTGCATGACTACCTTAATGAATTGTCTAAATCACTACGTCTTCAAGGTTGCGCACTAACGAAGCTCCTTGCCGTCCTGGGGCAGTCCTAGGCGGTGTGCGCCCAAGGGCGTCCCCGTTTTGCAGCGGTCTCAGCTTGACCTGTAGGCACCAAGATGTCGAACATAAAGATTCTTTTTGCCGGGGCGCCAGAGGGGGACTGGGCTGGTCTTTTCAAGAAGGTTGACACGCTCAATAAAAAGAATGGGCCCTTTAACGCACTGTTCTGTGTCGGGCAGTTCTTCCGTAAGTGCTGCAGTCATACGCAAGTGACTAGTCACGATACTGTTAACCCGGCACCTCGAACCAGCTGCATGGTCACTTGCCCGCCAACTCTCCCCCCACCCCCCACCCGCCGCCGCTCCGCACCTCGGCTCCGGTAGCAGGCCCAGCACAGCTTATGCTTATGCTTTTGCCCCAGCAGGGAACGGAGAGGAAGGTGCAGACCCAGATGACGCCCTCATAGCATACGTTACGGGGCAGGCCAGCATACCGATCCTCACTTACTTCATCGGGGGCTTTGGTGAGTCCCATGCCACCCACTGCGTCAGGCTGGCGGTGCACCCCGAAGGCAACCATTGAGCAACCTTGATCATGCCTGATGTCACCTGCACCATGCCATGACGCCCTGCTGAATTCATAACGTATGGTGCCCCTCGCCAGGCGCTGGCAGCAATGCCATCATGGAGGCGCTCCCGGCCTCCAAGGCGAACCTCAAGTACCTGGGGAGATCGGGCGTGGTAAGGCACGTGCACGGCCATGGCCACGCCTGAAGGAAAGGGTTGTCCTGCCTTGAACACATGGCGACTGCAGCGGTCGTGGACGCTCCATGCCAGGCAGCTGCATGGGGCGGCGGTGCGTGGTCGGAGGGGTTCGTGGGTGCACGGGGGCGGCTGACGCACAGGGCATGACCGCGGCGCAGCGGTGGAGTCCATTGCGCGCAGAAGTGGTAGCAGCGCCATTCGTGGCCGTCATCACTGACGCAACAACATCAGCAGCTATGGCAGCGGCAGCGAGAGGGCCACAGATGAGGGACGGAGTGCGTGGCTTCGGGCTCACGCCCCATGCGTCGGCATGTGCCAGCCTGTGGCAGCGGAGGCCAGCGTCGTGCACGCCAGCCGGGAGTTCGGGTCAACCCATGGGCACCTGAAGGGGGCCTCAACCCCATGATGCAACGCACCCCGATGTGCATATGACAACTGGACGCTGAGATGGAGTGAGAGGAGCACGGTCCCAGGAGTCGGGGTGCGGCGGGGCGGGGGCGTTCTGGGGCCCCAGGTGCCCCAACCAAAGGCCTACGTCCCCAGGCGCCCCTGGCGCCCGGCCGCTGCTGCTGCAGCAGCAACCGGCATAGTTGCACAAGGGCTGCAGCACTAGGAGTGGCGCTTGACCTGCACGCGCACCCTGGTCGTGCCCGCAGACGAGCATCGACGGCCTCAACGTGGCCTTCCTGGACGGCACCTACAGCCACCCGCTGTACAGCGGCAAGGGGCCGCAGGCAGAGGCGGCGGCCGCGGCGGCGGCGGCAGCAGGGGCCTCCTGCCGCCACTACACGCCCGACGACGTGGCGCTGCTCAAGGTGGGGAGATAGCTGTGTGTGTGTTACCTGCTGCCATTTGTATGGTGCGCTCTGCGGTCGGTGGGGTTCTGCGCACCAGCCTCTGAACGAGCAGGAGGGGGCATAGGCCACTCACACATCGCTCAAATACAGGCCCAGCTCAAGGGATGTGAGGATTTGTAAGGGATTCCGTCTGTTCCACTTCCTCATCGCATCATCCAACACAGGCCCAGCTCAAGGCGCTGGAGGGTGACGTGGACCTGCTGCTCACCTGCGAGTGGCCGCGGGGGCTGACCACAGGGATACAGGGCCCCCTGCCGGAAGGTGGGTGTGGGTGGGGGGGAGGCTCACATACTCGCCTATGGGGTACCTGCTAGAGATGATCGCCGGCGATGGGGACATAGGGTCCTCTGCCGGAGGGACAGGGGCTGCTCTGGCGGTTCTGGTTGCGCTGTGGACCAGTTGGTAGGGGGCCAGGGTTGCTCACCACGGTCGTACAGGAGTCTTTCGCCAAGGGTTGATATGAGCGGTGAGGGACGTACAGCCATCGCACAGGACCCGGTGTGGGTGGGGTTTCACCAACATGCGACATGGGGCTGTTGCTGGAGGGTGGGTGGGTACGGGAAACGCCATTGGAGGGTGCTGGACATTGTAAAGTAGGGAGGTGAGCAGACGGCAAGCTGCAACGAGGGCACTGCAAGCATTGAGCATCTGGTGAGTCGCTGCCCAGGTCATGATAGCCTTGGGTTTCAGTTAGCTGTTCATGATAGCCTTGGGTTTCAGTTAGCTGTCCGTCAGCAATCCGCACGTCCACAGTCACACTCAGATCCCCCCACCTCGACCCTGCCTGTCGCCCAGGCTACCGGCCAGCTTCCTCCGGCTCCAACGTGGTCTCGGAGCTGGTGGCCCTGGCCCGCCCCCGCTACCACGTGGCGGGCGGCGAGGCGCTGCACTACGTGCGGCCGCCCTTCGCGCACAAGGACCTGGGGGCGGGCATCCGGGTGACGCGGTTCGTGGGGTTGGCCCCTCTCAACCACCCCAGCAAAGCCAAGGTGCGAGAGGGTAACTGTGGGGCGGCAGAGGGAAGGGAGTGGCGTACGTCCTTGGAGTCGCGCACAGTGGGCTCAGCTGACTGGCAGCAGCAATGGTGGTGTGGCGTGGAACGTCATCCTGGGGCAAGCAGGGCTAGTCAGAAGTCGCATAGTAGGGAAGTGTCCGTCGGCCAGCAGGCGGGGGCGTGGGTGGCAAGGGTGGCACAAGGGCCAGGTCCACTGCAAAGACCCCCATACGGCCAGGGTACGAATGGCGCGCAAGAGGTGTATGAAGCTCACTGAGCGGGCAGCAGGTGTTCTGGCGCGCACCGCAAGAATGAAGGGCTCCGCCCACACACCCCTCGACCCATACGGTAACCCCTTAATACACACACAGGCCATGCACGCGCTGGGCCTGGTGCCTGCGTCCCACATGGACCCAGACCAGCTGAGTGTTGCGCCGGAGGGCACCACGCCCTCGCCCTTCGAGCTGCGGCAGGCCAAGCGAGAGCAGGACGAGATGGTGGGTGCGGGCGTGTGTGGGTTAGCTGTGTGGGGCAGCTGTTTGGCTTGCAGGCGACGCACAGCTGTGTGGTGGTGCAAGGTGCAATGAGAGCTCTTCTTGGCGCCGACAGCCAGATGGATTTTCTATCTATGCATGTTCTACCCATTTGAAGAAAAGAGCAGCCTTGCTTTTGCTAATGTTGTTATGGTGTTGCCGTCCCAGGACGCTGACGGCGGGTTCAGCCGCTGGCAGCAGCAGGGCGCCAAGAAGGCGCGGCGGGAGGCTGCGGCGCCGCACGCCATCGCCGGGCGGTCCGAGGTGCCGCGGGACCCCTCCCGCACCGTGGTGGCCAAGAACGTGCCCTGGAGCGCCAGCGAACAGGACCTGTACACCTTCTTCGGGCAGTCGGGGGAGGTGCGTGCAGGGAGCTGCGCTGGGGTGCGGGCCGGGGCGTGCCGGGCGGCGAGGCAGGGCCTTTGGGGCAGGGCAAGAGTGCTGTGCTGTTCTGCATTTAGACAGCTTGCCCTTACTGTTGCAGAGATGAGGGACAGCGGCGGGGGCAGGGGTACGGGGACCGGTATGAGGGCACCCTTAACCCACCGGGTTTAGATCAAGTCGTCATGTTTGGCTTGTACGGGGCCCACGCCCTTCCCTTGACATGTGACCTCAGGCGCACGTGAAGGTGGTCACCGTGTGGCCCCTCGCGGGTATCTACACTCACAAACCTACCCGCAACCCACACCCACATCCCGACACCTGCTTGTTGCGCTTTGTCGCCCTGTCTCCTATTCATGCCTCCTTGTCCCTGTAACAGGCTCAAATTGCCTGCTTCCCGTAACGCATCCGCTGCACCCCGAGGCGGCAGCACGCTACTCTTTACACTCCCGAAGCCACCCGCTTCCACCTACACCCACACGCCGACCGCCAAACCCACACCTTACCCACACCCTCAGGTGGTCAACGTGTGGCGGCGGACCAACCCCGACGGCCGTGTGGCAGGTCTAACACACATACAGGTGGGAAGAGGTGGAATAGGAGCGGGAGTAATGCAGCTTGCTGACAGAGCACAGGACGCTTGTACACATACTTGCATGGCATACGTTTCGCCTATCACCCAGTCCACACGCAACGTCCATTGGTGGCAGCGTTCGGCGCACAAGCATTGTCAAACGCAGCGCAATCCGTGTCTCACGTTTCGTTGTCTTGTTGCCGCTTTACTCCTTGCAGTTTGCGGAGCGCGAAGGCGCCGAGCGCGCGCTGCAGCTGCACAACTGCGAGTTCAACGGGCGGCAAATTTTCGTGGAGCCCTCAACAGCAGGTGGGTTGGGTGCAGTCGAAAGCATGTATTAATGGGGGTATAATGGAGAGAAGTTGCGGCCGCACATCTGCTGCCTACACCTTCGACCTGCCGTCGGCAGGGGGCCTTCCTCCTTCCACAGCAACAGGTGGAGGGGATAGGACGTCGGCGAGCGGGGGCCCAGGGCTCTTGGGCTGGGGTCCATTGCTCAAACGCAACCTCGTACCAGAACGATCGCCTCCTGTGCCTTGCCTGCCCACGTGTAGCCCATTTCCAACTGCGCCTCATCTACTCAGGGAATTGCACGTCTGGCCCGCAAGGACGGTGATTTGGTTGAACGCCACATGCCCAGTCGTCCGCGCATCGCCCCCTGATTGTCAGCAACAAAGGACCAACGCGGTCGGGTGCACCCGCCGCCCTGGCCGCCCGCAGGGTCTGCGCGCGATGCCTCCGCGCCCAACCCCAACCCGGAGGGCAAGCCGGTGGACGGCTGCTGGTTCTGCCTGGGCTCCGTGGCGGCGGACACGGAGCTGGTGGTCAGCGTGGGGGAGGAGGTACGCGGCCATGTGTGGTACCTTGTGTGATGGACAGCCGTATATATACCGCAAGACACTGGGAGGTGTCTGTGCCGGATCGGCCCGGGATAAGTCTTGGCCGTCCCAGCAACGGCAGTGGAGTCCAGGCCCACGGGGTAGGCTGCGTAGCTCAGGGCCCATCATGCCCGAGCAACGTTCTGCTGGTTCCCCACTGTGACCACAGCTGCTAGTACACGTGCTTCCCCACTGCCCGCAGGTGTACGTGGCGCTGGACAAGGGCCCCATCACACCCGAGCACGTGCTGCTGGTGCCCATCGACCACCACCCCGCCAGCGTGGGGCTGAGCGAAAAGAGCTTCGCGGAGATGGAGCGGTGAGACGCTAGCGCTGCGTGCTTTGTCGCCAGCGCTTGGAATCTGCCTCTGTGCCTGGTTGCAGATTCCTGCCACGCCTTTGATTGTCATGACATCCTTGCATGTATTTGCTTCACTGTGTCTCTACTATCATGTTCCTGTACCACGCCCGCCTACATCTGTATATTGTTCCGCAGGTACTTGTCCGCGCTGCGCTCTATGTACGCCTCCCTGGGCCGCGAGCTGGTGGCCTTCGAGCGCCACCTGGCGCTGCGCAACAAGGGCGGCAACCACTGCCACATCAACGTGGTGGGCGTCACGCCCGCAGCCGGCAAGCGCGCAGGGGAGGCCTTCCGCGCCGCTGCGCGCGCCGCCGGCTTCGAGCTGACTGCCGTGCCGCCGCCGGCACGTGGCTGCGGACCGGACGAGACGCGCCGAGGGCTGCAGGCGGCGGTGGGCGGCGGCGACGCGGAGTACTTCATGGCGCTGCTGCCGGACGGGTCACGGCTGGTGCGGCCGCTCATGCGGGGTACGTATCATATGCGCTGCTGTCAAGTGAATGCTGCACGCGTTGGGCTTTGGACCCAACAGTAACCCGGAAGGGGCCATCACAATACCTTGCCGGCTTTGAAAACCTCCTGAGGTACCACGTCCGCCAATGCACCGGACCCCGGGCTTGCGGTGGCCCACGACGGTGGAACGAGAGGTCCTGGCGGGCCTAACGCTCTCTGCCACACGCTCCGCTAGTGCATGGTTGCCAGCTGCTTGTTGCTCGTGTGCCCAACTCCAGGCAAGCGGCAGGCCGTGGCGTTGGCATGGCATGGGAGGTGCCGTCATTGCATGGCCCTCCCCATGCCAGCGGGTGGCCCATGGCACTGGCCGGGAGGTGCTGCGGACTTGGCGGGGAACCTAGGGCACACGTCAACACTGATTTTCTGGTTCTTGCCAGCTCCTTACTAGGTATGCACCCCGTCCGTTTTACGCGTACATCGTCCGTGCATTCTCCTCAGGCGAGCGGTGGCCGATGGCCCTGGGGCGCGAGGTGCTTGCGGACCTGGCGGGGGCGCCCGAGCGCGCGTCGTGGAAGACCTGCTCCAGCAGCAAGGAGGAGGAGGAGGCGCGCGTGGCGGCGTTCAAGGAGCTGTTCAAGCCGTACGACGTCATGCAGCAGGAGGACTGAGCAAGTGCTGGCACTGCGTACGGGTCAAACAAGAGGAGTAACGTAGTACAATCGGCGTGGACTTGGTTCGCTTGGGACAAACGGTTCGTGTTGGGACGTACATGATCGTGCACTGTTGTGGTTGCGGAATGACTGGGGAACTGGGTCGAGGGCGTTTCGTAGCGGGGTGGGGGGGAGTGGGTGCCTGAGCTGAGGGGCCGTGTGCGCATCACGCCCTGCACGATGTAATTGCGTCCGCCTGGAAGGTCTGGGATTTCGATTGCATGGATGTGTTGGCTTGTGAAGTTCATCGTGCAAGCCATCGTCGGGCTGGGCCTTGGCCCTTGGGTTCCTGCCAGAAAAGCGTACATGCATGGTGTCCGTACAGTAACCTGGGCGCCTGTCCACAGGTACCTTGTGCGCCCAGGTATTTTTTTTTTGGCATTTTGTGTTACATTCCAGGTGGTGTGGCCACACGAGGCCAGGTGCGCCTGGCCTGGCCTGCCTGGTGTACAACGATGCAAGGACCAATAGATTGCATGTCCGAACTGCTTTACACAGTTTGACCTGCTCGTAATCGTAGCGTCAATGTCGAGCTTGGAGCCTGACGCTGCCCTGCCCTTGTCAGGCGGAACCAGAAGGGCAGGCACGGGTTGGGCAAGGGCGAGGGGTCCAGGGGGGTCGGTACAGGGCGATGCACGCTTTCACCAAGCCACGCTCTCACCAAGCCAGCTACGGGTTAAGCGCATCCTCACAGGCCACCTGTTACCCAGCTTGGGAAACGGCAGTCTAGGGCATATGTCATAGGGCACCCTAACCGATGCAACCGCTCGAACAGACTGTTGGCGGGAAATGGGTAAGACGTTCTCAAGAACGCACAGAAGGATAATGCCCCTACCAAGGTAGCTACACGGACAAATGCATTCAGATCGCTATCAGCAATTATTGCCACGGCCTCTGCCAAGGGAGCTGTCGTACTACATCCTTTCCTTCCTCCCCCGCCAAGACTTCGCCTGCAACGTCCGGCTATCATGCAACGAGGCGGCTACATCCTTACGCAACACAAACCCGTGCAAGACAGTATCAGCATCAAAGCCGGTTCCGGTTCAATTCTTTGCTTTTTTTTTGCTGCTTCCTTTGGCTCGCTCGATGCCATAAGCAGACTGTCCATCAGACGGCGCCGCAAGCTTCTGGAGCTGACTGCAAGCACGGGAAGCCTCGATAACGTCAAGGTCCTGGTGGAGCGCGCAGGCCTGCCGGCCACGGCGGACGCCATGGCCTTCGCAGCCGCCGAGGGGCACCTGCCAGTGTCCCAATGGCTTCATGGGCGAGGCTGTCTTTGGCAAAGCGCGGATGATGAACCCGATCCCAGGCGTTCGAATAGCCCGCTTGACAAGCTGCGGTACAGTGAGGACAGTGAGGCGCCGTACCCCGCCATGCGGGCCGCAGCCCAGGGGGGCCACCTGGAGACATGCCAGTGGCTCCGGGGGGCGGGTTGCCCTTCCAAAACTGCCAAATCCTGTAATGGGCTGCTGCTGGGGGCCACATCGACGTGTGCAAATGGGCCCTGTCCCTAGGGCGTCCCTGGGCTTCTGGCGCCGAGCAGGACGAAGATGACGGCCCCAGCCGGCTTCGACGAGGCCGTGGCGGGAGGACACCGCGCGCTGTGCGAGTTCATGCTGAATGATGGGTGCTGGTCCCTGCTGTCCGGCCTGCGCTTGCACTAGCGGGAGGCCACGTGGGCCTGTACGAATGGCTCATGCAGCTGCACGAGAGCGACCCGGAGGAGCACGACGTGGACTGGGAGGCGCTGCCCGGTGGCGCTGCGGTGGGGGCGGACCTGGCCACCCTGCAGCGGCTGGTGGCGGTCGTGCGGGAGCGGGAGGGGGCGCCTGGTCCCCGTCACAGAGCACGCTGGTCGCCGGCGTGTGCGCCATGGCGTGCAACCCCACGCCTGACACCGCTGCCAAGGTGCGCTGGCTGCAGGAGGCGGCCGTGGTCGACTTCCTGACGGAGACGGTGCTCGACGCAGCTGCGGAGTACGCTCGGCCGGACGTGGTGGGCGTGCTGTGGGAGCTGCTGGCCCAGGCGGAGCTGCGGGAAGCTGCCGAGGGGCCGGCGGCAGCGGCGGGAGGCATGCAGCAGCAGCAGCAGGCGATGGGTGGGGCAGGGGAGACGGGCGCGGGTGCCCAGGGAGTTGCAGCAAAGTACGGGAAGCTAAGGGACGTGCTTGCGAAGCGTGCCGCGCAGTCAGGGCATGTGGAGGTGCTGGAGGTGCTGCAGGCAGCTGGGTGGGTTCCGACGTTGGCGGTCGCAGAGGCTGCGGCCAAAGAGGCCACGGGGAGGCGGTGGCGTGGGTGGTGGGGCGGATGGGGGACCACAACAAGCAGGACCCCGGCCTGGTAGGTGCCGCGACCGCTCGTGCGGCAGCTGTGCACCGCAGGGTGGGCGTTTGGGTCGGTGGAGTTGTTTGCCGCGGTGCTGACGGGCAACGGCGAGCTGCTGGAGTGGCTGGTGGAGCAGGGCTGCCCCATGGGGGTGAGTGCGGGGGGGACGTCCACAGAACGGGGTGCTACGGCAGGGTCCAGCATTGCCGAGGTTGTGTGTTGACAGGAGCGAGGGGACACCGCCATGGCCATGGCTGCACGTCCGCTCGCCTCCGAACAGCTCCGTTGCACTGCGGGCAAGCTGCTGCATGTACGTCCACCTGTCCCACAACCAATCATAATATTCCACCCTGAATGCCCTGGTTGCGTGTTGCCCTCCACAGGAGGACGGCTTGGCCTACGTGGTCGCGGCCTTTGCTGCTGACGTGCCCACCCTGGAGCGGCTGCGCCGGCTGGACTGCCCCTTGCCGTGCTGTAGGAGTTTCGGTACCGCCATTTTCCTGTACGCCGTGTGCCCGACTGCACCGGGCTTACCAGAAGCGGGGCTGCGTCAGGCCCCGCTGCAGGCTCTGGGCTGGCTGCTGGATGCGGGCATGCGGGTCGACTGGGAGGCGGCGGTGGAGGTGGCTCGGCACAGAGAGGGTGACGCGGCAGAGGTGCAGGAGTGGCTGAGAGCGCAGAGGGAGCAGCGGGCGGGCGGCGCGGCAGTGAAAAGGCGGCGGCTTGAGGAGGCCCTGTGACGGGAGCGAGCCACCGGTGGCGCGTGCAAGGCGTAAGAGGCGTAGAGGCCGTTTGAGGGCGCATGCTTTTGCACTGCGTCCTGCGTGCGTTGGTATAGTTGCAGTTGGCACATCTGCATTTGGTACATGGGATTTTACCATCCCGTTGCGCGGTGGGAGCATGTGTAAGAGTGTGCGTGATTGTGGTTGCTCTGCTGGTTCTTCGTGGCCGGTGGCTCTCGTTGCATGTCAGGCGTGTGCTGAAAGGGTTAGAGCTCGGCCTAAAGGGCACTGGGTTTGTGCTGGATACCGTGCGTGCGTCCCAGACTGTAAGCTGACGTACCTGAGTGCTGGCGATGGTGCCTGGGACTAGCGGGGGGCAGCAGGATGGTACCGCTCTGCGCGTGGTAGTAACAAGCCGGTTTCTGTGAGGCCGCGGGCGGTGGACCGCTCCTGAACACGGCAACTGTGTCGTGCATACCTGACAGGGACCTTGCCGATCATATTTGCGTAATACTCGGAAACGGATAGCGACGCCCAACCCAGGTGGCAGGTCGTGTGGTGAAGCAGGCCGGACCTGGCCGGACGTTTAACGTGGCCGTACCTCTCATCTGCGGTGATGCAGTATGTCGTAAGCCCAGACCTTTTTTACCTGTTGTAATTTAGCTGGGCCGGAACTCTTTTCTGTTGTGGTGCAGCTAGGCGGAGATCTGACTGGATCTGACGTTTTGTGGTGTCTTACATGACCTGGCCCCCAACCCATCCATAAGGATCCGGCTTGGGTCTATGTCAGTGCGAGCCCCCGACGTGCTAATGCACACCATTCCCAGGACCACAGCCCTGTTCCTGGCCCTGGTGCCTGTCTGCCAACGCCCTTCAAAGTACGCCCCGAGTCGTACTGCCTTACAAGTGTTACCGTCCTACTCCTTGCCAAGTGGATCAACCTTGTAGACTGTGACGCGTTACGGTTGAGACTTTCAGAACGCTTACCAGCCATGTGCACCGGTTCGCCCTTCATTACCAGACCTTGTCCGCTGCTATCCATCGCTCCATCCCCCACTGCCGTAGCCTACTGCTTTAAGAACACGCAGAAATGCGCAGTCCAGAACCTCGTGCACCGGCATCAGCATCAGCATCTGTCACATACATCCAAAGGGAGGGAGGGAGGCCAGGCCAGTGCAGCAGCCTGGTCCCTAGGCCCCTGCCCGCGGTTGCCGTGCAGCGTGCACCCTTGCGTACGCTCAAGCCACACCTGCCCACACATGCACAACACCCCACCTCGCCCATCCTCGCGCCGCAGCCACGCATGCCCCACACACCCACCGAAGGAACCTTCACCACACGCAAGCATTACCGTAATACCCTCAGATGTGCTCCCCGGAGGAGGCCCATTCCGTTAGGCCCTTTATGTTGCAACAGCCAGCCACCACGTACCGTACAAAAGCCACTGAAGGTACCCACGTACGAGGAATTGCGGATTACTGCCTACGAGCACCTTCCGTGACTGCACGGCTAGACGCAAGCCTACCACACCAGGCATCTCACACACCCACGGCAACACCCAGCCGAAGTCCAGAACCCACCCCGGCCCCCAGAACCCACCCCGCCCCACCTGCATACTACACTTGTACAATCCTCATGGTTTCAGTAGTACACAGTCAAATGCTAGCCGTATCGCCGCGGCAAGATCAGTAAACAAGCCAATATCCGCAGGAGTTCTACCTTCCAACCTGTGTTTGCTGTGTGGTGTGTTCCCCAGCGTACCGAAAAGCGCCTAGCATCCTCGCTCACCACGCCTGATGGCCACATGCTGGACACATTCCTCGATCCACTCTTCAAGCGAGCGCAAGCTTGGCGCTTACGGCGCGACCTTGCGTGTGCACATGCGCGCACTGCTCCCTTCCCAATCAACACCTTTCTTGTCACGTGCCACGTGTCACAACCACATGCGTGCACCGCCACGCCGCCCACACATACAAAATCGTGGACAAGCCGAAACCCGTACGCGCACCAAGTACAGGTCAAGGACACAAAGTGACATGTTAGTATCGGCGTGTACCCAACCCGTACCATTATGCAGCTACCCCATAGCCAGGCACACACTGGCACCTGTTGACACGACACCGCTTGCAAGAGTAGCAAGAAAATCGCCTCCACCACACTGCCCGCAACCCCCATGCCCAGAGTACGTGCTTGCAAGCGCACATTCTAATGCCGCAAGTACTGATGCCAACCGAGATGACTTATTATGGAGAAGGGCACGCCAATCCCACTCCTGCACCAAGCCTCCGCAGTACCATCGGCCTGCTGCTCTGCACCCCACGATGCTGACCCACATGCACTACGCGACACCATGTACGAGCAGAACGGCAAGTGGTCAAATGCAACAGTCAAGCAATAGGCAATACCGTACATCCACCATGCGCCAAGTAATCTGCCACCCCGCAGTATGCAACAGCCTCGTCAGCAGTTCTCCGCCCATCCCAGCCACCCATGCATGCAGATACCGGTAGTTCGGGATCATATCAATGGCCACACGCACACAGCTTTCATTACCGAAAAAAATGTCGTGCCCAGTGTCCAGTACGATGGCCACAATCTCTTAGAATACATCCAGGTCCACCAATCCTGCTCTCGCACCTCATGTTAAAGCGGCCATATCCAATGCGTTGAAGCGGTTTTGCCTGTGCACCGCCGCGGAGGTGCCTTGTTGCAGTGCCACGACGGGTTTGCGCCATGTGCTCGAAGGCACGTGCCAATGCCACGATGCACCGTGCGCCTGAGCAGCTGACTGCGTAGCATAATGAGCTGGAGCACTAGTGCTGCTCTGTGGCCAAGTAGAAAGCGCTCAGGCGGAAGCACTGACCTCCTCGGACATTAGTCCGTTTTCGAACAAGGAGCCCAGCACATCGGCGTGAGCACGAAGACCCGAGCCGGACAAGGCCTTCCGGCCAGGGCGCACGACGGCCGGCCTTTTGTTTTGATTTTCGTTGGTAGTCTGGAAGCTGACGCACAGCCCGGATGATAGTATTACGACGCTCCTGCCGTCTGCACCATGTTGGACCTGCGGCAGACCGTCAGCGTCCTTTACGTGCTCTAACAGCTTCAGTTATAAGGTGCAAGTATTAGGCCGACGGCGCGACAGGCCGACGGCGCGTTTTAGGTATTTCGGGTCTGAGTCATGCGAATGCCTTACCAGTCCCAGTCCGCGCTCCTGGAGCGTCAGGGTTGCATGCTTGGCTTCTGCACGTGCAAATTGATCACACTCCGCGTGGACGTCAGCCATTGTCATCGCCAGCTGTTTGGCCGCTCGCCGCTGGTTGCGTGGACGGGGCAAGGCCTGTATCCCTAAGCTTTCAAGTATCCTGAATTGCGTGATTTTATGCTCAAATTCGTATGTTTTGCGGCTTCGCACTCAGGGCGCTCTGTATTATAGCACCCGGCACTTGTACGGAAGAAGACAGCAGTGAGCCAAAGCGCGTAAGCAGTACAAAGAGTATGATGTTTTCAGTCATAAATTTTCGTGCGCACTGAAGCCCTTCCGTCATTCTGTCGTCCTGCACGGTCCTGCAGGCTGTCGTGCTGGCCTCGCATCAAAACGCGGTACACCTGCGTTTCCTTGGAATGTTTTCCAGCTTTCTGACGTTGTCTGTCAAGTCCAACTTTGTTCCTCTTATGCAACACTGCTACAGTATGAAAACACTCTTGCTGCCATGTTCTGGAATCCTTCGGGAAGAGCCACAACTTTTCTCGCCCACAGCAGGCCGTCAGCCTCTGGTTGAAGAGCTTAGCCCCATCATCCACTCTGTTCCCTCTCCGACCATCATCCCCGGCCGCACCGTACCTCCATAGCCATGTACCGCAAACCACCTTACAATCTGGTGAAGACGTGCGGCCTTTGCACCAAGCACCCTTGCTCTTGCCACCAGGGCATTGAGCCTGTGCCACCAAGGGTCAAAGCCCCACCATGCGGGTGCACCGACACTGCCTGTCCAGCAGGCGCGCTTGTCCGTACCAGTTCCACACTGAACACATGTTGCTCGGTCTGGGTCATTGCATCGTGCTGCCGTACAATTCTAACCATCGGGCATCGGCCAGCGAGTACACCTACCGTTCACTCCAAACCGCGCTGCCTGCTTCCTACGCCACCCCAGCGCCCAACATTTCATCCTTTCAACATTGCGTTTCGCGTGCATTGACTGATCTCCACGTCCTGCCTTACCAGCGATCTACCCCCCTGGCGCCAACGAAGCGACCCTGTGCCGTTGCCGAGCAGACACGCCTGGATGCTTGCGCTCAGCTTCTAGAATTGTCAACCCCCTTAAAGGTTCCGGTCACAGGTACGTTTCTGGCCTCAGTCCGACCAGTGCAAAAGCTCCAGGAGCCCTCTCCGCCTTGAAGCCTCCGCTGCCGCGTGCTGCCGCCTCACCGCTGCACCGCTCCGACCTCGCCACGCTGTGAACTCCAGCTGCCATGCCATCCTACTTCAGCCCGATTATATGCTCAGTTACGCTTACGCCCGGAAGCTCTCCACAACCTCCCGCAGCGTCTTCTCCTGCTTGGCCCACGCCTTCTCGGACGCAGATGCCACAAACAGGAACGCCAGGTCGCCCTGCAGCGGCGCAGAGGGGAAACGGGGGCAAGCACCACATGATAGTGAGACGCTTGTAAAGGATGTTCAAAGCCATATTATGCTCAGGACAAAGCGTTTGCAACGCACATCCCTGACCTTTACCAGACCGAAAGGCAGCCACTGCAGCAGCCGGATGCGGTACCTTATGCTACCTGCGGTGTCCGGGCGCACCCCACCGGCAGCGGCCGTTGCTTCGCAGTTGCACGCGGCGTGCAATGCCCCTGCGTACCTTGACGGTGCACGCGGTGTACGAGTGCGCGCCCGTCTTGGCGTACGGCGAGAACAGCTCGTAGAAGTAGTACGTCAGGCCGTCCTGCGTACGGGTGGTGGCGGCCACCAGCGCGTCGTCGTCCAGGTACGTCCCTGCAGAGGGCAAGGTGCCGGACATTCACTACGCATTCGTACGACACCGCCAATGGGGGTTGCCGTATGGGGAACGCGGGGGTTGCGTCAAGTTTGCCGGAGTGCGATGCGCCAGCCCAGCACCTCTTCAGAGCCCCAGATGCGTCACGTGGGGGTCCATATAAAACGGCATGTTCTACTCGTTCTCGTACCCTCGTGCCACTTACTTGCAGTGTTACTTAGACAATGTCCCAGCAACACGCCTGGGGCAGGCGTCTTGCCCTGAGCTGTCAACCCGCAGTGCTTCCCTAGGGCCCCTTACACGTGTGCGCAACGCGTGCTCGTAGCGACGCTACACTGCACCCTACCCCACAACAAAACGACAGTGCGGCGCAGCGGTACCACGACGTAACGTGCGCAGCACGCCACGTTAAGCAATGAATTTTTGTTGCTCACCAGTGATGTAGTTCCCGATGCGCTGCAGCACCTGGTCGGGGGTGCCGAGGTCCTCAACCTGCACATGGCCGGCCGGGAGGGGTGCAGGGTGGGCTGCACCGTTCAGGGTGCCCCGGGCACCACAGGCGGGCGCAATGCACAGCACACTGGCGCACCTGGTGTAGCATCATACGGCAGTCACGTACGGCTGCAAGCGTACGAATGCCGAGTACGTCCAGTAGTGTAGCGCAGATTCTAAACGTCCGTAGGGCACCCATGTTTACGGCCTTGCACCCTGGTCCATGCACCCCACCTTGACGTTCTTGCGGGGCGTCAGCTTCTGCAGGGGGGACACGATGAGCTCCACACGGCCTCCGGTAGCCCCCTCGAAGATGACCTCTGCGGGAGCAGCGGAGCAGCGGGCACCCAGCAGGTGTCATGACATGAATAGACGTGCGAACGGTTTGCAGCAAGGTTGGCCAGCCCCACCACTCCTTCCACAAACCTCATAACCAAGCACCCACGCACTGCTCACCGCACCACTGTATTCCCGTTGTTTATGCAGCTGCGCAACCCGCACCGCCCCACCCCAGTGACCTTGTCACCAGCACACGGCTCGTCGCAGCACGATGGGTGCTTCGTCCCCCCCACACCCCACCACTCGCACCGCCGCATGCCCCTGACCACCCCCTCACCCGTCCACGGCTCGTCGCAGCGCGGCTGGCAGTAGTTGCCGCTCTGGATGTTGGCCACCTTCTGCTCCACGAAGTTGGGCGGCAGCGCGAAGCGGTAGGGCGCCGTGTTGTCCACCGTGCCGGCGCGCAGGGCGGGCGTCTTGGAGGCAGAGGGAACAAACAGCACCTAGGGGGCGGGCGCGGGGATGTATGGGGTTGCGGGGCGGGCGATGAGCGTGGGCAGGGAGGTGCCTCGGTCAAGCGCCGGCGCATAGAGCGGGTGTCTTTCAGGCAGGGCGAACAAGGAGGGCAGCAGGGGACATACAGGCATGAAGAGCAGAGCGTTGGGCATGTGGGCAGTGATTGGGTGACCCGAAGTGAGGGTGTAGTAATGAGGTGCGCGAGGAGGAGGGACACGGCTAGGGCGATGGCAGGTGACAAAGGCCTGTAGTGCGACAGTGTGCTGCAGTGTGGGGGTAGGCGGGGAGCGAAAAGAGTGTCCTTGTGTATGGGGAGGAGAGCGAGGATAAGGCACGTGAAAGGGGATGGAGGACGAACGGGCGCATC
Organism: Chlamydomonas sp. 3222; assembly: GCA_004335795.1. NCBI lineage: Eukaryota > Viridiplantae > Chlorophyta > Chlorophyceae > Chlamydomonadales > Chlamydomonadaceae > Chlamydomonas > Chlamydomonas sp. 3222. The sequence goes on along the minus strand of QAXN01000258.1, from coordinate 11,801 downwards.
CCCGAGGCACATACTGCAAGATTCCGTGCGACTGGCGACAACCCCCACGACCGGGTGCTGCTGCACCTTGCAGCCGCGCTGCTTCAGACACTTACATAGTCACCAAATCCAGCTGCAGGAAGGTACTTTCCGACTTCATTGTTCGCTACGGCGAGAGCTGCTTGAGGCCCTGAGAGGAGGAGTGCGGAGCCTGCCGCGACGGATGCAAGCAAGTGCCTCCGGCTCAAGGCAGATGATGGCCGATCTGGAAGTGAGCTGCAAGCTATCCGAAGCGCTCGCCGTGACCCCGCCACGCGCGAGCTGCAGGACGACTTGCGCATGCTGCACCGCATCCTTTGAACTTAATGGCTTGTGAAGTTACAATAGGTGTGACTGGTGTGTTGATAAGGTGTCAAGGTGCACTCTTGAAGCCCTGGTGTTGGGTCAGTACAAGGTGTTGCCGCTGAATGTTCCAATCTAACGCCCCTAGTAGCGAAAGGCGGACGAAAGGCAGGATGTGTGTATCGGTGTGCACTACTTGAGTTGCACCCTGAGTTTTTTGTCAAGATGAAAGAAGATATATGCGCTAAGCATCTATAGAGTCGCAGTGTGCGACTGTCCGTGTCCTGGCCATACGCGCGCCTGAGGCTGAGATTACACGTGCCGTGCTGCTCCCAGTCCCAGCCTACCTCCTGGACCCATCCCTACGTGTTGCTGCCCCGCGTCAGACCTCCCGCCAACAACCTGCGCTGGTTTTACAATTTGAGAGATTATATCTAAACGGCCAATTAACACCGAGTTCTACGCGTACACCCACTAGCTCCCGTCAAGGTGCCCCTCCCCGTCCGGTGGACCTACCCCGAACATCCTAATGGCGTTCATTCCATGCCCTGTGTTTCAGACTCGCACTCTAGAGCAAACGATCACGGCCGCCAAGATCGCACGCCTCCACGCCAGCATGTACAAAGCAGTACTCCCACTATTGCAGCATACCAACTAGTGTCTAGCATGGCCCGTAGCGGGACCACAAGTCACCACCAGGGAACAGGCGCACTCCCCAGAGCCCCGGTGCCCGGTCCGTACCGCCTCCACAATCACCAAGCTTAAAAAGCATCTCCATGCCCGCGCCCTCCGTCTGAATAACAAGGCTTGAACCCACAAAACTTGCACGTCACGGGGCTGCCCCCTCCTAACCACAGAATCCTATGTGCCCACCCTATGTGCCCCCTTCCCTGCCTTCCCTCCCCCTGCCAGCTGCTACACCGTCTTCATGGCCGCGCTCTCCGGCGCCTTGCTCGCCGCCCCCGCCTTCCACGCCAGCAGCAGCATGAGGCCGCCCACCGCCGCCACGCCGACCTGCCAGGCCGTGGTGACCAGGCCCTTGCTGACGGCGGGGTGCGGCAGCGCCAGCTGCACCGTCACCAGCGCCAGCAGCCACGTGGCCAGGCCCAGCTGGCGGTGCAGCGCCTTGATGCGGGGCTGCCAGCGCTCAGGGAAGCGCTGGGGGCGCGGAGGAAAGAGGAGGAGAGAAGGGGAGGGCAGGGTGTTTGTGGTTGGGGTGCTGGGTGCCAGTGCGGTGCACAGCGGGAGAGCGGGGGATGGCCTGGAAACCGCCAGGTGAACGGCTTTCAGCAACGCTGGGATGCTGGACGGGAAGCAGGGTCAGCGTCGTGCAGATACCACGTAGAACTACATCCTCAACGTTGACCTTGGGTTCACATGCACCTTGCTTCCGGGCTACCGCCCTCACCTGCACGATGCCAAGGCGCCGGAAGCTGGCCGCGCCCCACAGGGGCATCAGGATGCTCAGCACCAGCGTGGCGAGGCCGAACTGTGACACGGCGCGCAGGGGAGCAACGGGTTTCTGGACACGGACACGGTGGGATTGCGCCTGAGCAGACATCGGCGCGCGTCAACGGACAGCTGGGGACTAGCGTACGGACGGGCTCCGCACGTGCAACGACATAGGCATGCGGACACGACCACTCAACATTGTGATGGCTGAGCACCTACGCCGCGCCGCCCACCTTCGCATGAAGTGACACAAAGTGAGGTTTCCCATGCAGGACCTGCGCAGGGTAAGACAGCATCGCAATCGAGGCTGAGTTTGGTGCGACAGGTGTGGTGCGGGGCGGCTCCGCAGGGGACTGGACCGAGGGGTTGACGTTGCGTGCGTCCCAGTACGGTGTCGGTGTTGCTCCAGGGGCCCGGGCAGCCAGCGCCAGTACCCCAACCATACTACACATGATGCACTTCAGAATGAGCCTGGTGTTGCTGACCACCACGCTTAACATGCCGGCAGAGCTCCGTATTCGGCCACGTGCAGCAGCGCAGTCCTGGCCGCGGCATAGGCAAACGCCACCCTAGTGTGCACCGCAATCAGCCCCAGCCCATGGCGACAGGCTGCAGCGCCGCCGGCTGTTAAGGCGACATGTACCGGTAGTGCATAACGGCCCGCCACCAGGAGGCGGTGCAAAAGGCCCCTGGTGCCCATGTGCTGGCCTGGCCGTCCCGGCACCCGTACCTTGTTCCGGTAGATGACCCCGAACCCGATGATCACCAGCACGGCCGCCCGCAGCTGCATCACGGCATGCGACCAGATGGCTTTGACGCGCTCGCTGCCGTCCGTCTGGCGGAAGTGGATGGCGATGATGAGCCCCTCAGCCATCACACCGATATAGCCGATGCTCTGGGGGCGGGGAGTTGTACAGGGTTCTGACCACAGGCTGCTAACGACCAGGGCTGGTGGAGGTACGCCTTGGCAGCACGGCAGCAGCAGCAGGCCTGGCTGTCGTACAGGGTGCAGATGCATAGGGGCTGTTGATGCCCAGGGCAACGTAATACTATGTATTTTGCCAAGCTAACGACAACAGCCGAATGGGTAATACTATGTGTACAACACGCGTGCGCGGAATTGCGTGCAAGCCAAAGTGCTGGCCCTTGCACTTTTCAAGCACATCCTGTGTGCTCCGATCCTCTGCCGCTAGGTGCGCTGACACCTGGCAGGTGACGGCTGGCGTACGGGATCAGGCACGCAGTGCAGTCCCTGGATCTTACCATCAAGGCTGGATGCCATGCAAATAGCGACCCGTCGAACAGAACAAACGCGATACTGAGGGCCACAAATGCGATCCCGATCTGCAAGGGCGTTGGTAAGGGTTTACAGGCGGTGCTTCTCAGGAGGTCCTGGCCAAGACACAGCCAGTTGAGTAGTACAGGTGGACATCGACTGAGGGAGAAGTCACAATGTGTGTGCTGGCAGGAGCAGCTTGCTCCTCGTGCCTTACATGTAATGCTGTCGTCAAGCGCCCATTTAGTGTTACGGCCTTGTTGGCGGGTGCAGCTCCAGACGAGGAGGTAGGAGGTGGATACATTGTGCTTCGAGTGTAATCCAAGCCGTCAAAACATCAGTGATCTATATGTCTTTTCCGTCACTTGTCCGAAAGAGTGCGGAGACGAGGACGAACGATAGTGCTTGGTGCAGCCAGGGGTGCAGCAACAGCTCAAGCCAGTATGGTGTCGCCCATCGCAGTCTGAGGCATGTCATAACACGCTTTTTCCTGACAAAGTCTTCGGCAAGGCACCATGAGTTGGGCAGAGCTTCATTAAGGCCATGCTCGGCCCGTGCCGTAGAGCGACGACCAATTCTGCCTCAAGACTGCAGCAGCTTTCCGCTACAGCGCAACTTTGACTGTTGATCTAGGTGGACGCGTTTGTGCTAGGTCAAGGCTGTGCTTCGGGAAGGGGTGGAGTTCTTAACATAGAGAGGAGTGTCTTTGTTTTTTGGCACCACGTTGTCAATTCAACCACAGTACATCTCGTTACGGTAACGACGGGGTGTCCTCAACACCAAGGGGTTGAGGAGCGCTTGTATCGCGACAGTGACCAGTGTCAGATTGCCTTGACTTGGGTGGAGCAGTTCGGCACAAGACACCATGGGTGAGAGTGACTTCCCGGCATCTCGGGAAATGATAGTGACATGGTATGGGTAGCAGGTTGCGTGTGCCTGCGCTATCGTGGCACTGACAATTGCCGCCATGGTCACTGGTCACGCGCAGGCATTCCGAAGTTCTATCGCTGGCTCTCAGAGCGATACCCGCTCTTGAACCAAAAGCTGACTCTGACTGAGGGTCCACCCGAAATGGATAACTTATACCTCGACATGAACGGTATTATCCACAACTGCACGCACGCAAACCGCAAGGACCTTGGAGGCGTCACAGAGGAGGACATGATGCTGAAGGTTTTCACCTACCTCGAGAAGCTAGTGCAGATTGTGCGGCCCCAAAAGCTGCTGTTCATGGCCATCGACGGTGGGTACAGGCCACCCCCACGCACGTCCCTTGCCCCCCGTCGGCTCCCCTTGCTCCCCGTCGGCTCCCCTAGCTCCGACTGCCCCGTTACCATATAACTCTGTTTTACTGACACACAGGTGTCGCCCCCCGGGCTAAGATGAACCAGCAGCGATCTCGGCGCTTCAAGTCTGCTCTGGAGCGCCAGAAGGTGGGTTAACCTTTGCCGCCACCACTTCCAATGCCCAGTGCACAACCGCTTGCAGCTTGCTTCACTGCTGGTGGGGTCGTGCCATTGCATGCAGAACGAGGAAGAGATGCGCCGCAAAGGGGAGACGGTGCAGGAGGACGCTTTCGACTCCAACGTCATCACGCCTGGGACGGAGTTCATGGCCCGGCTGGGCAAGCACCTGCGCTTCTTTATACGCAGGAAGGTCGCAGAAGACCCTCTGTGGCAGAAGCCCACGATCGTGTTCTCAGGTGTGCACGGGGGCAGCTAACTAAATGTTGCCGACGCTGGGGGTTACGCGCACATTTCGGCCCCAGTACGGGGCCACTTAGTCGTTACTGCAGCCAACGGAGCAGTTGGCGTGGATTACGTCCACCCACCAACGCTGCCCTCGTCCGTCTCATCAGGTCACGAGGTTCCCGGCGAGGGCGAGCACAAGATCATGGAGTACATCCGCTGGGAAAAGCGGCAGCCCAGCTACCAGCCTAACCAGCGGCACTGCATGTACGGCCTGGACGCCGACCTCATCATGCTGTCGCTGGTCAGCCACGAGCCGCACTTCTGCCTGCTGCGCGAGGTGGTGTCGTACACGGGCAGCAACCGGGGGCAGCCGGCGCGAGAGGTGCTGGACAACCCGTGCGCGGAGAACTTCATCCTGTTCCAGATCGGGTAGGTGACGCACGTTTGACGTGCCGTGGTGGCACCCAATGCGCTGACTGCGGCCTCCGGCCCTGCTGGACTGGCTGCCGCTACGCAAGGCATCGTTGGGTTGCCGCCACGGTAATGCGCTATCCAAGCACACCGTGGGAGGCTCGTAAGTAGGGGCATATGCGGTGTGCCGAGCTCTGAAAAACCCTTTTGGATGTGCCCAGGCTGCTCCGCGAGTACTTTGAGCTGGAGTTTGGGCACCTGGCGGGGCGGCTGCCCTTTGCGCTGGACGTTGAGCGTGTGGTGGACGACTACGTGCTCATGTGCATGCTGGTGGGCAACGACTTCCTGCCAGGTGAGGGCACGGTCCTCGCCGTGGTCCTCGCTATGGGGGCCACGCTGATGAAACGTGCCTCGCTGGTGTCTGCCCTTGCTGCTAGCTGTCGCGCTGTTTGGCTGGTAAACGTGACGATTGAGGGCCGGTTGCGACGTTGCGTACGCAGCGCTTCCCACGATGGACATTGCGGAGGGGGCGCTAAACAAGCTGATGGAGCTGTACAAGGAGCTGCTGCCCGCCATGGGCGGCTACGTCACCCACGCGGGGGAGCTGGACCGGCGGCGGCTGGAGATGCTGATGGCGCGCGTGGGGCAGATGGAGCTGCAGGTCCTGGAGGAGCGCGCGCAGGTACGGCAGGACAGAGGGTACCCGCTGGTATTGTGGGTCGGCACTCGTTGCTTCAGATTGGGGGGTTGCTCGGACATTCAGGAGTTGGATGAGTCAGGCCACGGGACACGGTGCGGCGCTGTGCCATTCACTGCGATGTGCGGCTTGAGTGTATGCGCGTTACGGTCTCGCCCCTGCGGCCACCGCTTCCACGGCACCCCAGGACGCGGAGTTCATGGAGAACAAGCGGGAGAAGCGCGCGGCGCGCATGGCGGGCGGCAACGGCAACGGCATGGGCGGCGGCCGCGGCAGCGGCGTGTTCGGGTCCCGCAACCAGCTGGACGAGGTGGATGCGGGCATCGCGGCCATGCAGGGGGCAGGAGGGTCGGGGGCCGCGCTGCTGGAGGCGTTGGAGTCGGACGGCACGCCCGGGGGGCAGCCCGCGACGCCCCTGGCGGCGGCGGTGCAGCAGCAGCCCACCATGATGAGCAAGGAGGCGCGCGCGCTCATGATGGCGGGGCTGGGCGAGGAGGGGCTGCAGTTGTGGAAGGTGAGGCGGCCCAAAGTTGCCGTTCCGAGGGTGCCCGCTGAAGGGGCCGCCTGCCGCGTTTCCCTGCATCCGACTGTTCTGTTGTGCCTGGGTTGCTGCTGTGAGGTCGGGTTTCTGATGGTACGGCACTAGGCACTGGACATGCTTACTGGTTTGACGTTCAGGAGGTCGGCCTAGTGGGACCTAGGTGCGCAAGCACCCACCATCGGGTTGTCTACCGTACGCCTCACTAGGTTTCTTGCCGTACACTTACAGAACCGCTACTACGGCGATAAGATGCACGCGCTGACGGCCGAGGACCGGCGTGCGGTGTTGGAGCACTACGTGGCGGGGCTGCACTGGGTGCTGGAGTACTACTACCGCGGGGTGGCGTCATGGGACTGGTACTACCCCTACCACTACGCGCCCATGGCCTCGGACATGGTCAACCTGGATAGCATCCAGGTGGGTTCGGGGTGCAGTTGGCCGGGTTCCACTTACAGGGCGCGCCTCGCTGTTCAGCACTGGCGGGACAGTGTCCTTGCTGCTTGCTTGCCGCTTCCTGCCGGCTCACCAAGGGCTGCCTGAGCGCCGTGCACGCAAGACACCGTTGCCACGTGCATCTTGAGACCTTGACTGGCCCCGATGCGCCTCGCGCTGCACGCCTCTTTTTCCTCCAGGTTGCCTTCTCGCAGGGCACCCCCTTCCGCCCCTTTGAGCAGCTGTTGGCGGTGCTGCCGGCTGCCAGTGCGCGCCACCTGCCGGTGCCGTTCCGGGACCTCATGCTCAACCCCAATTCGCCCATTATCGACTTCTACCCGCCCACCTTCGAGGTACGCAGTTTACTGCATGTCGTTATGGCACGATCCACAGACGTGCCTGGAAGCGGCCGTGATGTTGCCCTTCGCCGCTGCCACAGCAAGTGAACTTTGCCCAAGCACCGGGGTGGCGACTAGTATCGTCCCAGCTGCTTGCCTCTTACAGCTTGTTGTGTTGGTCTTGCTGCAGGTGGACATGGAGGGGAAGCGCGCGGACTGGGAGGGCGTGGTGCTCGTGCCTTTCGTTGACGAGGTAAGGGGCAACTCGGGGTCCTCAAGGGCTGTCGCGGCAGTCCTGCCGCAAGAGGCGCCGTGTGCCTAATCGGCGAACCTGCCGCGCTTATTCGCCATTTTGACGTGCTCTGGTTTGTAATACCACCACAGACACGTCTTCTAGAGGCGGCCCAATCCGTGCGCCCAACACGGTTGACGGCGGAGGAGCTGGCGCGCAACCAGATGGGGCAGATCCAGGTACGTGGAGCTGCGACGGCCATGTGAACATCGTGCGAGGCACGTCGAGGATGGACGGTCACACTGTTGCTAACCGCAGGGCTGTGTTCCGCTCCTTCTTTTAGCAGCCCTTTCGTCGTTTGTATGCGCGCAGATCTTCCAATTCAGCCGCAACACAACCGAAACGTCGTACTGTCACACCACGATGCCGAAGCACTTCAAGGACATCAAGGTACGTGATCCAGACAAAATGCAAACGGCAACTGCTCTGCCGTCTCCGAACCTCATCCGTGTAGTTGCTATCTTGAGGGTCTGCGTTGACTGTGAGTCCTGGCTCTTAGGCGTGCATTGACGACCCCTATCGCCTTTCCTATCGGCAGGTGTGTCACAGCCGCTGCGTGGAGAGACCGCCGCCTCCTCCGCTGCCGCCTGGAGGGAAGGGCTTCGTGCCCAGCCTGGTGCCCGGCACCCGCACTGGGCTGCAGGCACCAGCGGGGATGCCCACGCTCAAGTCCTTGCAGGTGGGCTGCAAGGGATACGAGCAGACTTCCCAGCCGCCTGCCAGGTTTGGCCTGTGCGACGATGTATGGTCCCTAGAGGCTGGTCGTCCCTAATAGACATGTATGGTTTGGTATTAGACTGGTACATATACATGTATGCTGCCCTGGGAGGTACAGCCAGGCCCACAGCAGTACATTTGCTATGAATTCCATGGCCATGTTGCGTGACGGCTTCCGTTTCGCAATGCAGGTCCGCCCCACGCTGCGCAATGCGGGCATCAACGTGCTGGGCACCCCCAGCCGCAAGGAGAGCGTGGTGCTGGCGCTCAAGGACCTCCGGGAGGCGCTGGGCGGTATGGTGCTGGGCGCCGAGCAGGTGGCGCGCAGCGGGCTGCTGGGCGCACGCTGCTACATCAACTGGCCGTACCTGCAGGAGGCGCGCGTGGTGCGCGTGTCGGACCGCACCGGGGTGGTCACCTACGACAACAAGGGGGCCGTCAAGGTGCGGTGGCACAAGCCCCGCTGTCGTTACTCTGGGTCTTGGGTTTCGTAAGCCTGCGCGCTGGTGCAGATAGGAACCGCGTCTGCCGTCATCTGTTCTCACGGATTAGACTAGTGCGTTTAGCTGACTGATTGCTGCCGCCTGCAGGTCCAGAAGTGGCAGGGCCAGGAGGTGCAGCGGTGGGAGACGGACGCGGGGCAGCTGGGCGCCACGTTCCTGTCGCGCTGCGGCATCGACGTGGGCAAGGTGGACCTGGTGGTAAGTGTCCGGCTTGCGCGCTTCCCCTGTTGCAGCGCCCTATCTATCACCTGGCGTTACTCGCATTTGTACTCCATTTCGGACGGGACAGCACACTGTCTTGTGCACGGCTCGGGCATGTCTGCCCGGGTTTGCTTGTGCCGTCCACTTGTGCATTGTGCGTTGCCGCGGTTCTTTCCTGTCACCCAGGTTGGCGTCAAGGTGTGCCTGGGCTACATCCGGCACGCCGACGGCACCGTGGAGAAGACCTACTCCAAGGACGAGGTGCAGGTGCCGCTCCAGGCTGTCATTCGGCAGCGTCCGCAGCAGGCGGCCGCGGGGGCAGTCGCGGAGCAGGACGGGCCGGCGGCGCCGGTGCTGCACGAGGGCATGCAGGTGCGGCGGCAGCGGCACACCCGCTAGAGGCTGATGCGCAGCATAGTTTAGCCCAGGGGTCAAAAGCTTTGTGCATCTGTAAGCCATAACGTCATCTGTTTTAATGCCAACTCGCTCTTGGCTGCCTTTATAACGTTTGGTGCGCGTATTCTTTTGCAGGTTGTGTTCCTGGGCAAGCACCACTACGGCTGCATGGCCACGGTGCTGCCCGACCTGGGCGCGGGCCTGACCAAGCAGGGCAAGACCGCAAAGGGCGGGGCGGCCGTGACGGGCCACCTGCGGCTGCTGGTGCAGGGCATGACAGAGCAGGTGGGCGCCGGGTGCCGGCCGCACACTGGTCCGTCCTCGATGTTTGTCGCCCTTCACACCGCCAACGTGCTGCCTGACGCACGGGCTGTTGCCCCGTACCGCTGAACGGAGGTTCTTGATGTAGAAGGGGTGGTACAGGCCTTGCTGCGGTGCTGAGGCTTGGCCGTCCGCGGCTATGCGTCTGCCTGCAGGTCGGCGTGCAGGCGCTGCGGCAGGCCAAGCGCGTGGTGGAGCGCTTCGCGGTCAAGTACTATAACAGCGGCGAGGTCGCGGGGCGCGTGGGCATGACGCCGCGCATGCTGGGCCGCATCGCGGGCAACATGTGGACGCGGGACGGTGAGACGCAGGACCAGACGAACTGCGCAGCTGAAGAGGGTGATTGTGTTTTGGAACGTGTTTTTGGTACGCACGGGGACTTACGACTTCTCCACATGGATGCCGATGTAATTACGTATGCCATGTGTTCGTATGCACCATTTTCCAGGCGACGACCGCTATGACCTGGGGCTGGCCATCAAGACCAGCTCGCGCGAGGTGTGCGTGCCGGGCTTCTCGCAGCCCACCGAGGACGGCAACGGCTGGATGTACAGCGCGGCCGTCATCAACATCCTGGCCGACTACAAGAAGCTGCACCCCTGGGTGTGGCAGGGCGTGGTCAAGGGGGACAGCGAGGGCCCAGGTAAGCCGGCCCTGACTTGTGGGGGCCTGCTCGTGGTGCCTTGACGGTGCGGTTACGAACAATTTTACGTTCCTGTTTCAGTCCAAACCATCTGCCCTGGCATTTGTACGACACGGCTCTTCCTGCCCCTGCCCCTGCCCGTGTCCCTGGCGCAGGCGACCTGCGGCTCGATGCGCTGCTCCCGGGCCTGACGCCCCAGCAGCGCAAGGACAAGGTGCGCGAGGTGACCGACTGGCTCAAGTCCACCCCGCTCGCCAAGCGCCCGCTGGTCAAGCTGGGCACCAAGGTGCTCAGCGACGAGGGCGTGCGCGCGCTGCAGACGGCCGTGTCGCCCGTGCCGGCTCGCCCGCCGCCGCCCACCGAGTACGAGAACGTGCCGCCCAGCCTGGTGCTGCCGCCGTACACGCCTGGCGCGGACCAGGTGAAGCTGTCGGTGCAGGGCGGCGCCTTCGAGCTGGGCGACAGGGTGGTGTGTGTCAGCGGCAAGGGCAACCCGCCGTACGGCCTGATCGGCACCGTTATCGGTGAGTTGGAAGTGCGTACGCGAATGGACGTGAAGGGCTGTGTTCATTCAGGAAGGATTAGCCCTTGATAAGCTGTTTTACAGGACCCATTTCGAGCATTAATGTGAAAGCACGTTGTTATCTTATGCGTCGTTGTGTACACCGGTGCGGGTCTGTAGGCGTGTACGAGGAGGCGTGCGAGGTGGTGTTCGACGAGGAGTTCTCGGGCGGCAGCAACCACAACGGCCGGGTCAATGGCAAGTGCGGCGCCTTCGTGCCGCTGGACCTGCTGCTGTGCATCAACAAGCCCGCCAACATCGTGCTGGCGAAGCACCAGGTGCCGCGCCAGGCGCAGGCGCAGGCCAAGCCGCAGAAGCAGGCAGGGGCGCCCCCGGCCGCCGACGCGGCGGCCCGCGCGGCGCAGAAGGCGCTGCAGCAAGCCCCGGCGTCGGGGGCCACGGGGGCGTGTGTGCCCGCTGGAGCTTCTTGCACAGCTCCCCTGTCCCCGCCCGTGCCGTCCTCCAAGCTGTTGGGGGCTGCCATGCGGTCCATCGGTGTTGCGGGGGCGGCCAAGGCGGAGCAGCCGGGCACGCCCACGCAGCCCGCTGCGCCGGCGTTGGGCACGCCCGCGGCTGGCTCCGCTGCCGGGCAGGCCCTGCTGCAAAAGCTCAATGCGGCGGCAGGGGCCCGCAACGCCGCTGGCGCGGACACGTCCTCTAACGGCGCCGCCGCTGCGCCGGTCAGCGACGCCACGGCGGCTGCTGCAGCCGCGGCGGCTGCATCTGCGGCTGCTGCTGCTGCCGTGGCCGCCTCCCCGCGGCAGGCGCAGGCCCCGCAACCGGCAGCGGGACCCAACGGCCTACTGCAGCAGTTGCAGCAGCTGGCTCCGCAGGCGCGTGTGGGCAGCTCCGCCATGGTGTCTCCAAGGGCCGCCCCAGAGCCGCAGCAGCGGCCACCGCCACAGTCGCCGCAGGCCCAACCGATGCCCCCTGGGCCCCACATGGGTCCGCCTCCCCAGCCTGTGCCCATGCCGTACCCAGGCGGACCGCCGCCGCAGCACTTCCCA